>PVJO010019502.1:0-34051 GCA_004026905.1 Hystrix cristata
TCAGAAGGCACTAATAAAAAGCTAGCTGAGCTAAACAAAATGTTACAAAACATGAATGACCAGATTAGCAAAGAAGTAGAGTCCATGAAAAGGTTTCAGTCAGAAATCCTGGAGATTAAAAACTATGTTGAAAGTACGGGCAACAGAAGCAACCCACATGAGGACAGAATTTCATACTTAAGAGACAGCGATGCTTTCAAAGCTGCTCAAAGACACCTTAAAACCAACAAGAGAACATGAAAAATGGACCCATCAGCTGTTAGACGATACAAACAAGACCAAAATAACTGGAATAAGTAAAAAAAAATCAGAAGACAGCATGAACAGCATAAAAAACCTGTTTACAGAAATAATAGCTCAAAAATTTCCCAAATATAGGGAAAGAAGTAAATGTACAGATAAGTGAAACATATAGAATCCCAAACAGGCATGACCAAAAGAGAACCTCTCGTGCCACATCACAGCCAAAATGCCAGAAGTCTATCACATGGATGAAATCGTAAAAGTTGTTAGAGAGAAGCAATGAAACACATGTAAAGGTAAACCGGTAAGAATTACAGCAGATTTCTCAACACAAACTTTAAATGCTGGAGTAGAGGGGCCACCTTGGAGTGAAGCATTTCAAGCCCTACAGAATAGCAACTTCCAACCCCAACTCATATATCTTGGAGACCATTCCTTCAAAACTGATGGAGAAATAAAGTATTTCCATGACAAGGACCACCTCAAAAAATTCAAGATCCCCACACCAGCACTGCAAAATATTCTCTAAGACACCCTGGAGACATTGACGCCAACAATGCCAGTAAGTCAAATATAATGAATATACTAGGCAGGATGAGAATTCTGAATGTTTCCAACACAGAGAAAAGGTAAGTGTCTGAGGTGGGAGATAGGTCAGAAAGTCCTTGCCTATACCTTTGACTTCAAAAGCTTTACCTATTTTATCTTCCAATAGGTTGTTTCTGTTTTAATATTTAGATCTTTGATCCATTTTGCTCTTAATTTAGTACATGGTGTGAGATATGGGTCTAGTTTCATTCTGCATATGAGTAGCCAGTTTTCACAGCACCATCTGTTAGAGGCTATCTTTCCCCCAACATATGTTTTTGGCCCCCGTGTCAAATATCAAATAGATGGATGTGTTTGGGGTTGTTTCCGCATCGTCTATTCTGTCCTAGTGATCTCTGTGTCTCTTTATGTGCCGGTGCCATGCTGTTTCTGTCACTACAGCCTTGTAGTCTAACTCGAAGTCTGGTGTGTGAAGCCTCCTCCTATGTTTTTGCTGCTCAGGACTGCTCTTGCTACTCTGGTTATCTTCTTCCCTACGGATTTTAGGACTGTTTTCTCAACTTTTGTGAGGAATGCTGCAGGTGTTTTGATTGGGACAGCAATAACTCTATATATCAGTTTTAGAAGTATGGTCATTTTGACAGTGGTTGTGTCTATCCAGGAACAGGGACATCTTTCTATTTCCTGACGTCCTCTCCAACCATCTTTTTCAGAGTACTGCAGTTTTTGTTGCACAGGCCTTTCATTTCCTTGGTTAGGTTTCTCGAAAAGCTTTGGAAATACTAAGTATTTAAATTTTCTTGATGCTATTGTGAACGGTACTGAGGTAGGAATAGGGCATGGCTAAGGCTGGCAGGCAAGGGAACCTGACCTGGGGGCATGGCCTGGACCTGACAGTCAGCCCTGGGGAAGTGGCCTGGACCTGACGACAGCCCCAGGTGCCATTTTCAAACACCAGTCCTCTCACACAGACTGTAGGGAGTTCTCGCCAGTTTCCACAGGAACTCCATTTGATAAATAGAAGAAACACTGGAAGCAAGGCCCTCTCTTTTCTACCACCCCGCCAGGGAAGGAGTTCTCCCTCTTCCCTCCCATGGAAGATGGTGTCTGCGTACCCACTGCCACCACTATCGTGCCTTTTTCGTGGTAACCCCTACCATGCCTTTTAGGCCTGGTACACATTTTGTTGTTCCTATTGTTATGCTCAACTTTCCTTTTCTTCTTTTCTCTATAATTTTAAATAAAACTTGAGAACTACTTTCTGCCTCCCTCATTCAATTCTTTGCTCAAGAAGGGGAAGAACCCAGGAATATTGGAACCTACCCAATAGCAGTAATGTTTTCCTAATTTCTCAGTGAGTTCGTTATTGGTATACAGGAACACTGTTGATTTTTGTGTTGATTTTGTATCCTGATTTTGTACTGAATTTGGTTATTAATTCTAAGAGTCTTCTGGTGGAGTTTTCCTTTTGGGGGCTCTTCTGTGTAGAGGATCATGTCATATGCAAATAATGATAATTTGACTTTCTTCCAGTCCTATATGTATCCCTTTTGTTTTTTTCTCTCACCTGCTTCCTCTGGCTAGTGTTTTGAGCACTATGTTGAACAGGAGCAGTCATAGTGAGCGTCCTTGTCTCGTTTCTGATTTCAAAGGGAAAGTTTTCAGGTTTCCCCGTTTAATATGATGTTGGCAGTAAGTCTGACATAAATGGCTTTTACTTGATTGAGGTAAAGTCCTTCATATTTTCTTCAGAGTTTTTATCATGAAGAGTGTGGGATTTTCTCAAAAGCTTTTTTTTTTTTTTGGCATCTATTGATATGATCAGGCAGTTTTTGTCTTTGCTTCTGTTTATGTGGTGTATTACATTCACTTGTCGTTTGTTGAACCATCCTGGGATGAAACTTACTTAGTCATGACGTATGATCTTTTCATGATTTGTTGCATTCTGTTTGCTGGTATCTCACTGAGGACTTTTGAATCTATCTTCATGAAGCAGACTAGTCTCTAGTTTTCTTTGTTAACTGGGTCTTTGTCTGGTTTGGGGATCAGAGTGAATGCTGGCTTCCAGAAATAAGTCTGGAAGCGCTCCTTCCCTTTCAGTTTCATTGAAGAATGTGAGGAATATTGGTATTGTAATCTTCTTAAAGATCTTGTAGAATTCAGCTTTGAATCCATCAGGGTTTTGGCTTCTCTTATTTGGTAGATTTTGTATTACTGCCTGTTAGGGCTTGTATCCAGATGTCCCCCCAAAGCCTCATGCATTCGTGGTGTGTGATACTGGGATTAAGGGTTGTGGCACTAAATTATTCCACTGATTGGAATTAGCATAGTTTTGGGTGTGGCTGAATAGATTTACTGACAACAGAAGCCCCATCCTGGGTGTGGGTGCCCCACCCAAAAGGTTTGTAATTTGGATGGGACAAAGGGAAAGGCAGGCTTGCTGCCTCCTGCCTGCCTTGGACTCTTTCTTCTCTGTGGTGACCCGCTGCAGTGCCACTCTACCTTGGAGCCAGCCAACGTGGACTGAAACCTTTGACTTTGCTTCTCTCCGGGGCCTACTGGCCTTTCAAGTTTGTGTTGAGAAATCTGCTGTAATCCTGACGGGTTTACCTTTATACTTGACTTTTCTTTTCTCTGATAACTTTTAAGAGTCTTTTTGTTGGCCATCTTAGATTTGGAATAAGATGTGTCACGGGGAGCTGCTCTCTTCTCTCACAGTTAATGTCCTGTGTGCCTCACTTACCTGTGTGTTGAGGTCTCTCCTCACACCAGGGAAATTTTCTATTATGAGTCTGTGAACAGACCTTTTATCCTACGTACGCTGTGTTCTAGGTGTTCTCTAACTTCAATTGGCCTGGAGTTGGTCTTGCTGGCATTGTCTAACAGGAATTAGATGAAGTTTTCTTGTTCTCTTATCATTTTTAAGGCTGCTCTGAGGAATTTGTCATTATTTATCATTTTGTCCTCAACTTCAGAAAATCTGTCTTCACATTAGTCATTTCTGCAATTCATGAATTCTATAAGATGTTTTATTTTCAGCATTTCTGTCTGAAATACTAGAGTCTGTATCTTTTCTTGCAGGCTATAGCTTTGTCATTCATTCGTCATTCGTGTTGTGAACCATTTTGGTCGTCTCTTCCGAGTGTTCTTTCTTCCATAACCACACTGGTCGGTCTATGTGACAGCTCCATGAACCTTTGGGTCATATCCTCTTGGAGCTTGCCAAGTTACTTCTTCTTTAATCAGTTCCACTCCCTGGCTGTCGTTTGTGAGGTCAAGTAGAGTGAGGAGAGACTGTGGTCGGCATGATGGTCTTGTTAGATTCTGCCTTCCAGTCATGGGTTTGTGGCTTTATTTGCCCAGAGACAGCACTCACCCCTTCAGCTGTGCAATCTGAATAGTTCAGACTTGTCACTGTGTTGAGCGGGGAGAGTCGCTGCCAGCCAGACCAGCACCAGCAGCCCCTCAAACACCACGTACACCCCTAAGCCCCACACTCACACTTCCGCCCTGAATCAGCGCCCTTCACGGCCTGCACACTTTGTTATTAGTTAGTCTGTGTTGTGGAGGGGAAGGGAAGAGAAGCGCTGGAGGGATGGGTAGAGAGGGCTGTAAGTCTACGGGAGGAGAGAGAGACAGGAGACATGATAACAGGTGAAACTGGATGAGGGCACAGCCTGCCAGAGGCCTTTTACAGTCGGAGTGCTGGGTTAGTGTCGAGGCTTTGGGAAGATACTCGTGGGGGCGAGATGGGATGTAGGATGAGAGAGGTACAATCCTGGATCAAGGAAGGCCAGAACCTGCCGGTGCATTTGTACACCTGAAAGATGGAGAATAGATAAGGAAAGACAAGGCCCAGGTAAGGTGAGGCAGAGCAGGAAGAACAAAACAGGCAGGATAAGAGATCAGCACACGAGGAGCCAGGGGAGAGCAAGACAGCAGAGTACAGGGGAAAATGTGACAAGATGAATTTTAAAAAAGAGAGAAACAAGCAAATAATAAGACAATAATGTTGACAAAGAATCTAGAGTTGAAGAAAAGGGACTGGGAAAAGAGCAGAGAGAAAATAAACAACAGGTACATCAAAGAAAAAAAAAAAAAAAAGCCTGGTGGGAGCCCAGACCAACCCAGGCCAAGCCGAGCAGGTCCATGCAATTCCCACATGACTGCTGTCGGGTCCCAAGCCCCTGAAAAGCGCATGCCTGAAGAAGCTCTAAAATGGTCCAAATAAAGCAACCGACCAGAACGAAGCATGCTTATTACTGAGCACAAGCAGGTTACAGTAACAGAATTAAAACAAAAAGTGGTGTACTAAATTTACCTACGCTACCTGTGACAGAGCCATCTAAAATGAAATTAAAACCTTTTTTAAAGTAAGAGAATGCACCAAAATATACCAAGTAAATAGAAGCGGACAGAAAACAGAGCTCGTATGGTAATTAAGAGGATACATTTTTTGTTTGATTTTTATTGCAAGTTGTCCAGGCTGGGTTAGAATCTCTGATCCTCCTGCCTCAGCCTCCCAGAAGGCTAGGATTACAGGGTACACCACTTTGTCCAGTTAAAAGGATCAGCATGAAAGCCAGACAGACCTAGGATCAAGTAAGTGCCTATGCCACTCAGTCATGGGACCTTTGGGAAGTTACCTCCCTGCGCCTCAGTTTACTCATCTATAAAATGGTGATGACTACCTATGGCAAAGGGTTTTTATTGAGAAATGTATGAAGCGAAGCATCTAATAGTGCCTGGCATGTGCTCCATACCAAAATCCACTGTAGTTACGGTTCCTGTTCTGCACCACAATAGAGCAATGCCTTTCCACACCTCTGATACCAGAAAAACAGCTGAGGGGGAGAAACAGTAGCAACTCTAGTTTTCCCGTGTGTTCAGTATCTAAGGAAACCCGAAGACCCCGTAAGTGTTAAAGGGTTACCACATCCATCCTATGTGCCTCTTTCCCTCCGACGCAAAACACCAATACACCTAGCAGAGACTTCTTAAGCATTCGCTTCATGAGCCGGAAACCTTGCTTCTAAGAATCCAGCCCACAAACAGACGCGCCACGCGTGAGGATGTGAAGTGACATCAGTACAAGTCAGACTCCCTGCAGCCCCGCTCTTGTAACAGAGTCCAGAACAGGCTAAAGAGCCACAGCAGGAAAGCTGGCTCAGTGGACCCACGCAGGAGAGTACTAAGCAGTGTCTTAAAAACAAGATCTTTACATAGTGATAGGAAATGATCTCTAAAATACGACTCAGATTTTTTAAAATCCAGGAAATAAAACATCTCGTAGGCTGCATCATCTGATGAATCGGAAGCATCATCTGATGAATGTGGTTAAAAGGTACTTATTTTCCCTTTTAGTCTACTCATTTTTCACATCTAATATATTTTTTATTTCTATTGGTATACATTTGCAATACAGAATAGCAATGTTTGTTTTGGGGATCTGGTACATGCATATAACACATCTTGGTTATAGTCAACACCCCTCTCCCTTACCTTCCCTTTCCTGTCTCCATTTCTCAAAGTTTGGCTTTTTTCCTACCATCTCTCCTTCCTTCCTGCCTGCCTGCCTGCCTGCCTACCTGCCTCCTTTCCCTCTCTCTCTCTCTCTCTCTCTCTCTCTCTCTTTCTTTCTTAGGTTTCTACTATTCCATCCTTATTAAAGAGCTACTGCAAATAATGTCTTACTGAAATATAAAAGCAGAATGGTACACACTTTGGATTTTACATTCTTTTCCATAAAATAAGTAGCTCTGTATCATCTTCAATTATAATAAAAGCAGATTTTTCCTCTCTCTCTCTAAAACACTGGAATATGGAAAAAGGAGAAGAGAATGAGAACAAAGAAGAAACTGTATCGGAGAATTTCCTCTTTGGATTTGAACAAACTGTCTTAAAGATGAAAAAAGATGTATTACATCAGGAATAAGATAATACTCCTAAACGTCAACCTCACATTGTTCAGTTTAGCTAACACCAACTGAGACCCTACAGTTGCAGAAAGAATAAACATATAAAAAGTGGCCCAAAATATTAAAGGTTAGTGGGAAAAGTTACAACCAACAGTGTCTATACGACAGGGTCATTAGGAAGTAACATACAGGAGTAACAAGGGCGTCTTCCTTCTCCTGTCCCCAATGTTGAGCACGCCCTCTCCAGCAGAAAAATGCTGGCCCTCTTGTCACCAAGTACATTCCTGGGTCCAAGATATACAGCTACATCAGGTCTCCTATGTGCAACGAACGGCTGGATGTGCAACACTGTACGGATGAGTGGCCGCACCTCCCTGGCGCAGGATCTTACAGTCGTCAAATTACACCCGGCCCCTCCTTAGCTCATGAATACTGCTCCAATCCCAGCCATGAAACAGACAAACATAAGACAAAAAACTCTCAGTTACTCGTAGTAAATGAAGAGCACAGGGAACAGAGAGAAATTAAATCTACAGGCTATTTAAAAGCCATTTAATGCAACGGTTTCAACTCTGGCTCTCACTGCAGTAATGTCTTTAATGAATGAGCAGGTGATCGTCTTATCTTGGCAGCCCTTCCCTCCCGCGCCGGCCTCTAACAGAAGAGCTGATTTCCAATGAAATGCCCCCGAACAAGCTGGCACCACGAAGAAGGAAGCTCTCTGGACATAAAATGGATTACCAGTTTTTAAAAACAAAAAATGGCTGCGTTTGAAGAAAACGCTTCCATTAAAATGTTTTGATCATTCATTTCCACAGACATTAGCACAGCGGCTCTGAGGAAAAGGTCTGCAACGAGATCAGCCAGTGTGAACTCGGACACTGCAACGTATTACGTGCCTGATTCTGGGTAACTTATTTCACCTGGCTGTTCCTGAGCAAAGCGAGGAAACCACGCGGACAGCGCCTACCTCGAGGTGCCGCTGAGCTGCGCCTCACCTGCCACACGGGCCTTCCGGACCACCATTTTCAAGGGCCGCCTGCCGATTTTTCTCCATCTTTGAACTCTTCTTTATTTTCTTTGTATAACATACCACCTAACTATATACACATATATAAAATATTTTGTATTATATGTATTTCATATTATACATAATATTCCCATTATATATTTTATTCCATACATAATTCTTCATATTACATATTTCACATTACATATCATTTTCATATTCTCTATAACATGAAAATGTTATATAATTTTTCATATTACATACAATATTTCACATTTAATCTTTCACAATATATGTAATATTTTATAGCCCATATAATATTTCACATTATATTCTTTCATGTTATATGTAATATTCATATATCATAGAATTTTCATTATCCTATATATTTTTTCAAATTATGCATAATCTTTCATATCATGTATATTTCACATCATATATGTAGTTCATATATTATTTCAATCATATATATCTTTCACATCATAAATAGTCTTAACACATTTCATATCATGCAATTTTCCATTTCATATATAACATTTCATATCACACATGATTTTTTGTATATTTCATATTATATATGTAATATGTAAGTTATATGAAATTTTGTCTTATGAAAAATTATATAAAATTTCATATTACTTATGATATTTCATATTATGTAATTTTTCATACTATTTTTCATACTTCATATATTTCTTCAAATCACATATTTCACATTATATTTTTCATATTATATATTTTTCATAATGTAGATTTTACATCATATAGGATATTCCCTATATCATCTTTCATATCATAAATAATATTCCATATTATATATGTAGTATTTCATATCACACACAACTTTCATATCATACATAATTCTTATTTTATATGATTTTTCCTGTCACACATAATATTTCATATACATGGTGCATTATATTTTATATATAATCTTTCATATTACACATAATTATGCTGTGTATATTTTGTATCATGTAATTTTTCATATCATACCTAATATTTCATACCAAATACAATTTTCCTAATATTTCGTACCATATGTTAAATCTCATACCACACATTTTTCACAAAATAGATATTTCAGATTATATATACTTCTTATCATATGTAATATTTCACATTAATTTTTCATATCATATATATTTCATATCAATATCATCATTTGACATTTTATATCACAATTTTCATATCATGTAATATTTTTTGTATGATCTTCTATATTCTGTATAACATTCCATATCATACATAATATGAAAAATTATATATAACTTTTCACATTACATGTTACATATAATATTTCATATTACATAACTGCTCATGTTATGTACAATATGAGCAATTACATATAACTTTTCATGTTATATATAGTATCTCATATTTCATATCATATATTTCATATCATGCATGTTTCATATTATGCATATTTCACAACATATGTAGTATGTCATGTTATGTTTTGTATCATATTTCATATATATTTCATATCACATATATAATATTTTATAAAAATATATATGCTTGTTTTCATCTGAATTCCTCTATAATAATAAAAATATTGTTGGTATTACTTTGTATTCCTGATGGTTAGGAACAATGCTCAGTACATACAAGTAGGGACCTAAGTGAAGTGTAACATAGGAGAGGTACTTTGTAAACATTCGATAGCTGTTAGCCATTATTATTCAGGTAATTAGCATCTTTGGCTTTTCTTTTACCTCTAAGTAATTTCCTTCACTGTCTTCGCAGGTTTCCTTTACTATTCACCTGAATTGAGAATTATACTAATTTACTGGCTGAGAGCAGCTTTCCTTCCAGGGCGAGGCGTTACCATTGGCACAAATCAGACGTCGATGGGGTGCTGCGTGCTCTGCAGGACCATCCCGGCCGGCCGAGACACTGGCCTGTCGCACGCCTGCCCTGGCCGAGGAGGACAGAGGGGAATGAGTACAGAACCCAGGCTGAGGGAGGAGGGAGTCTGCTTGGGGTCCTGAACGTATAGCAGAAACCCTCAGCAATTCTGTGGCTCTTCAGGACCTTTACGTCCTTAGCTCTTTATGGCTGGGGTTCTCCTTTAGCTGCTATTTTCTGTCAATAATAATAGGATCCCCCAAAGGACAATTCAATTGGTACCTAGGTTCTCATATACGTAAGGTTTGGTATTTCCAAAATAGTCTCAGACAGATGGAATTTCACACAGGTCCCCGGCAAAATAAGGGAGTTACATTTGTGTGTCTGTACATGTAAATGTATACACAGATGTTAGCCTAAGACTGCCAAATGTCCTCCCTTAAAGCACCATGCTTTGTTCTGAAACCACGTCCTCAAACCAGTTGGATATTAAGCTGTCCTTTTTGGGGGGTGCTGGGATGGAACTCAGGGCCTTGCACTTGCTCGGCAAGCGCTCAACCCCGGAGCTACACCCCCCAGCCCTGTCCTTTCCTTTAAGCAATTATACTGATAGGTCCTGGTGAGTTTTTCCCTATTTATTTTACAAACAGAAAGTGGGCAATAGCATTCCGGAGCCAAAAGATTTATTTTTTTTTATTATTACTATCATTATTAGTTTTACAAATCTTACCTATCCAGAAAACTAAAATCTAGAACATCTAGGAGTAAAAGGAACACAACAGCCACCAGGCCAAACTACAACTGCAGAATAGTCAATCTTTATGCTTTAGTACACTGTTTTTTCATTCGCCTAGGCTCAATTTTCATTAATTGACTAGTCCAGCAGATCTTAATTACAACTCAGATCACACAAATAAAATTTCTGATCATGTGTTTCGAATGGCCTGGGCCTTTCCAGGAAGTCCTTAGAGCTTGTCATGACTGCTATAAACACTATTATCAAACTGTGCTTGACTAAGAGCTTTGTGACTTCTTACTCTGCAGGGACCCCCTTAACTCTTGCCATGGAAAGCACGTGCAGCATTTACTTCATGTGTCTACCTTTTGTCTGCAACACCTTACAGTGGAAGCCTTCTTCAGCCTCAGAGCCTCTGACCACTGGCCCTTCGTTCTCGCTGCCACTCAGTCCTCTCCTCACCTCCCTCCTTCCTTTCCTTCCTCCTTCCTTCCTTCCCCCCTTCCCTTCTTCCTTCCTTCCCTTCCTCCCCCCCTTCCCTTCCTCCCTCCCTTGCATACTGAACTTCGAACCCAGAGGGCTCTACCACTGAGAGCTATAGCCCCCACTCCCCTACCCACCCACCCTTTTGAGACAGTCTCTCTAAATTGCCCAGGCTGGCTCAAATTTATGATGCTCCTGCCTCGGCCTCTCAAGTAGCTGAGATTAAAGGAATGTGTTACCACACCAGGCAAATTCCCACCATTCTGAAACCCGACTATCCCTGAAATGCACGCCCTGAAGGCTCAGCCCCATCAGACACAAACGACTACCTAGCTCACTTAAAAGTTCCGGCCACACACCCCAGATGAGGGCTCCATGTGACCTTCTCGTCCTGTGGCCCCGAAGTACTCACACTTTGCCCTTCCTGGACCCTCCTTTTCACGCTCCCCCCTCACTCTTCGCACATCCTCACTTGCCCACTTGTTCCTTTGCTTTGCGGCTCGTTAATAATGCCCAGAACACGAGAGAGGCACCCAGTTACCGGCCCACATTGCACCACAGCCTGCCCACAAGCCCCGTGTTCCCCTCCTCCATGCCATGTCCCTGCTGCCGTCACCATCTTGAGAGCGCGCGGTGCAGGTGGCCAGATAGTAAGAAAAGTGAGGTCGTTTGTGTCGAGCAGAACTGCTGGGTCTGTTGATGGAGGGGAACCCAGTGACCTTGAGACTGGATCCGGTGTGACGGTGGGGACAAACCTGGTCGGACAGGTTCACGCAAAGATGGGCAAGTAACTAACGACAACGATTTACGGACAGCTACAAAGACTTAACAATGTTCTAGACATGGCAGAGTAGGGGACCAGGCCCCTGTCCGGAAGGGCACACGCAGTCACAGGGGCGCTATCTCTGAACACAAGAGCGGAGGCACACGGGCTCACTACGGACGGAGTCTGTCCGAGAGGGAGTGATGGAGGACGAGGGCCAAGTGTGAGAGCCCCTGAAAAGCGGACGGCACCTGCAGCATGCGAGGTGGCAGCCCTGCTGGACGCAGAGCGTGGACACCTGCTTGGTCTAAACGTACGTGTGGCACGCTGTATGAGTGGAGCTATCTATGCAGAGGCGTGGAGCTACTTTTTAGGGTGAAGGGTGTAGCATATTTGGACATATTTCATTTGTTAAAGCTACTCTGCCCATGGTTTAAAACTTACAGAAAAAAAAATATCTAAAATAATAATAATACGACTTACTTGCATGCGTGGTAATCAAAAACTGCCTCCTTCTAAATGCGTATTTATAATGTTTTGATGAAAAAGATCTCACACTCTCGGAAGCCAGGAATCCCCCGCTGGTGTGCAGCTCACGTGGCGCTGCATACTAATCCAGTCGGGCTTCTGTGCTGCACACCTTCAGGCCACACCTGGCATGCCCTAACCTAGGGAGCTGGAGTCCCCTGGGCTTGCATGTAGCCCTTGCAGGGATCCAGTGGTCCCAGCCTCCGCTCTTCCACATGGGTAAACTGAGGCCACAACTAAGAGGACTCTCTGTGATGAACAGATACCATTACCATCGGTAAGATGAGTGGTAGCAACAACATCTTTGTATTAGCATAAGTGTGCTAGCTCTGCACTGCTGCGCACCGTGCCGGTTCTGTACTTTCAAGTTACCTGAGCTGCAATGATGCTGCCCCAAATTCCCTCCCCTATGAGGTTCTAGGCTAGCATTTGCCACAAGTAAAATTTGCCAAAGACTTAGAAGAAGAATGTAATGCCCTAGGTCTAAATCAAGTGCAGAGCACACTATGACTTAAATGTAGGGTCACAGGCCTCTACACAATGCTTGGAACCGAATTACTTTGAAAACAAAAGAGTCGCTTGCGTGAAGGAAGGCTAGGGATCCTTAAAGGAAGACACCGCTACGTATCACAGAATGCACACTGAATCTTCCTCCTAGCTTTCCCCAAACGGAAGTGCAAGTCTTCCTAGGGTGACTACACCCTTGAGGATATAGGGGGAAATCCAAGCTGTCTCCAAATTGACAGTATTTCCTGGAGACCAGGTCTAAGTCCCAGGGGATCCGTGGGTCCCATCCCATCCTATGGCTATCTCCCTGGTTCTGGGATACACACAGTCAGCCCCTGCCAGGACCCACACGCTCTGTCCCTGGCCAGTGAATTAAGGGCTAGGATATCGGGAAAGGGCAGACAGAAACCATCAGAGCGACTCGGGCTTAGCAAAATGGTAAGCCAGGAGCAATACTGCTTCCCGAGGAGATTGCAGAGATTAGTGCCTCCAAACAGAATTTAAAAGACACACTGATATGAATTCTTAACAGCTCTGTTCAACTCATCTATCTGGCCCATGCAGAACACAGATGAATCTTTGATAATGATAATATTTCTCAAAACTTAATCCACTGCTAATTCCCAGTACGGCTGCTATTCTAGAGGGCGTTTTCTTGCTAGATCAAATCAACACTCCTCCTCCCGGCACCCAGCATACAGCTACTGGCTTGATGAATGCTTTTGATTCCTAACTTGTTAGCGAAACCATCTGAAGCAGCATCCCGCCCCAGCTGGATCTCAGTCCAGGGTCAGAGCCAGAGAACGCCTCTGACAGGAGACCATGCCGTGCACCTGAGGATGCTTAACAGCATCTTTGGCCTCCACACGACAGATGCCAGGAGGCCCGCAAGCCCCACCTGTAATAACAAAAGTGTCTCCAAACCCTGGCAAGTGTCCCCTGGGGGACAGAACTTAATCACCTCTCCTTCCACAGGACAGCACATTGCTCCTCATGTACGATGACATTCGGGATCTGGAGAGCAGGAAGTGACAGCTTCTCCAGACACCTTAATAAGACACAGCACGCCAGCGGCGGGAAACCGCCCACAGGAATCCCGGGCCTGTCTCCTCGGTGAGGTGCCTGGGTCTCCGGTCTGGAATATGTCAAAACGGCTCTTCCAAGGACGAGGAACACGCTGCCGCCTCTGGGCCCCCTCTCTGAAGAAACAGGCACCGCTGGCTTTGAAGGTAACAGAAACTTCACTGCCCTTACAGGAAGTCTGCAAGCCTCGTGGCTTTGATCAGGGCTAGAGCAGCAGAGCTCTGCAGCAGGCCAGGCTGCCACAGCCCTTCAGAGACCTGTCTGAGCCTCTGGCCGGCCCTGCTGGAGAATCCCAGCGAGGACTGCAGACAATCAGAGAAGAAGTCCACCGTCCTTTGTTCTCTTTGGGGCAGACAGGTAGGGTGTGGGCCACGGTTCTGAAAAACACAGTCCTTAAGGCCATGACACAGCATTTAGAAATCATGAATGATCAAAATCCCTAAAGTTTAAATTCCTAAAAGATTAATATCCCACTATATAATTGTGGAAAAATATTTTTTAAACTTTCACTTGCATGTTTTAAAAGGGATTCATTTGAAAACCTGTTTTAAAGTGACAGAACACTTCACAGACCATTTTCCACAACACAACAGGCAATGACAATGTACCTATCTATGCAAGTATAAACCTATTCTACCAACAACAGCTGCACAAGTCTAACAGTTACAAGTAGGCAAACCGCATTCACAGAGAGTTCAAAAGGCAAAGTGTATAAGCGCCTATCATCATGGCTACTCGCTGCAGGCCTCCAGCCTCATATCCACGATCATGTGAAATACTGCGGTGTGCAGCCCGAGTCTTCTGGTGACACTGGTCACCCAGGACCACAGGCCCTGCTGTCTGTGTGGTTGGCCAAAGGGCCGAGATCACGACAAATTTCACCCTTCACAAACGCGGATGTGCAAAAAGGACATTGCTTCCTCTACTGAGGAAGACTGGGTGTTTTCACGCACACACTCACGGCTTCCAGACCAAGGCCACATTGCGGTGATGCATCCTCACAGACTCAGTTTTACAAAAAAATTCAAAAGTCTGTAAACGCCTTTACGCACTGTATACCTCAATACTGGAAATGATACAAAGATAAAATATCTAGCACAGTGAATTCTAAAAAAAAAAAATGCTGATAATTTAAAATAGAAGGAGAAAACTAAAATATGAAAACAAAAACCAAAAACTTAACCCACATAAAGAACATTACGGAAATAGATTGTGAGCAACTGCACAAAAGAAATTCACAAGAGCTGGCTGATCTGCACAACAATCACATTTTGAAGTCTTCACTGCGAGGAACAATGACTTTCTTCTTCTGGGCACAGCCTCGAAGTCTACATTCGCCCTGGTTTTCCACACGGCAGAGCTCTGTGGACATTCTGCGATCCCACACACAGTGACAGGCACGCTCCCCGCAGTGTTCTCATCTTCTGAGCCAGGCCTTGTGTTGTTTTGGGGACTAAGAAATCAACCCCCCCCACCCTCACGTACAGGTGACAGACTTGGCAGAAACAATACTATCTTCCTATCCTCCCTACACACAATTACCTTCCACACAGAGTGCTCGCTTCTCCAAGCCACATGCAGCTTGAGTCACTCAGAGCTCCTGGAATACCAATGTAGACATACGACACATTTTTAAACAACCAGGTTTATACAGATCTGTCCACCTAATATGGTGCAACTATCCTGCCTACAATCAAAAAGACACAAATTTCTTCCATAGAATGTCTTTCCACATTTTACTTTCTTTTCTTCCCCCAAATGGAAACGGTGCCTTCCAAGATTTCAGATTTCAGGATTTCGACTTTCAGGATTTTAATGTTTCAGGATTGTGATTTTTGGTATTTTAGACTTTAGAGATTCAATATTTAAGATTATAGCATTCAGGATTGTGTCTTTTGGGATTATGACTGGCATTGCACTACCAGCCACCAAATTATGATTCAATACAAGCCTCGCATTATGGCCCAGATATTGTCTGACTGGTCAGGCCAAAAAGCCAGGCATGCGCAGCAACAGCCTACTGCCGAACAGAAGAGTGCATGTGAGGCAAGGCGCGAGCAGGTCCCAAAGACAGAAGTTATGTCGTAGGCAATGCCCCTCACCGCTTCTCTCTTCCTACATTCCTTAGTCTGTCAAGATGCTCACTGATGGTCTCACAGGGTTCTCTAGAACCAACTGACGAAGAAGAAAAAATTCAAGCCTTGTTTACAGTTGGTTTTGCACAATCTGCTGACGCCACCCAGAAGTGGACAGTTGAAGTACTACAGATACATGTGGTGTGGCTCCAAAGAAAGTGTGACGGCGAAATCTCCCAGTGAGCAGAACTTTAAGTTAGAAACAGACAGAACGTGAAGTGTGGCTCTCTGGAAATTCACACACCAGTGCTAATGGCTTGGCTGGATGGTCAAAGACTAGAAAGTTAAAGTGATTTGGAAATAATGAGGAGGAAGAAGTACGTGAATAAATCTCCCCAGTGAGTGCATGTGGAGATAGCTGTGTCCCATCTGAACTGCTACTCACAAAGGATAAATCACGCAGTGCACATCGCTCAGCCTCTTCCTCCAGGCATCTGCCCTCGCACAGTGGCCTTGAGATTTAAGTAACCACGTTAGCAGGGATAAAGGTTACACTCGTGCTTAGCAACATGGGCTAACATTCACCAAGGTTCGTCTGTCACCTGCATGGAACGCTACGAGCCTCTCCAATGGCACTATCCCCAGGACAGGGGCAGGGGTGCTGGCAGGTGACAGCGGGAGCCCACAGACGTGTCAGCACATCAGCCGTGTCAGCCGTGAGCAGCAGCCGGGTCTGGCTCTGTGCTGACTTTCAGAGCACAGAATGGCTGCTGTTTGTTTGCATTTCCCCTGTCCACATCTTGTGCCTGTTTCTCTTGTGTGGTCACTTGTAACCCAGGACCACAGGAGAAAGGAATTCAGTGCACTAGAAGTGTCACAGTCCATCTCTTGTCACTTTTTGTTGTTGTTGTTTTTTAAAACAGGGTCTCACTGTGTAGTTTAGGCTGGTCTTTTTTTTCTTTTCTTTTTTTTTTTTTCAGGCTGGTCTTGAACTCAATGTATAGTCCAGGCTGGCCTTGAACTTGCAGCGATCCTCCTGCCTCAGTCTCTTGAGTGCTGGGATTACAGGTGTGTGCCACCACATCAGCTTCATGTCACTTTTAAGGATATGATGTCCCTACACTTCTCTTAACCACATTTAATTTAAATTAAAGAGAAGAGCAGAATTATTCTTTTGCCTAATGTGTTGCAGCTACCCTAGATATACCAAAAACATCCTAATTCTCTCCTCAAAAGAAAATATAAAGTCCCTTTATGCAGCTTTGGGTGATGTTCACTTCTCAGTCATACTCTCCTTTTTTCCCCATATTAACTACAATGATAACATATAAAAAGTTAATGTGAAGGCTTTAATGTTGGATGAGTAAACGGGAAGGGGAATAACAAGAGAGAATTGGTTGATATGTGCCCAGACGTATTCATACCAAAATAAGGAAGAAATATTCTTCAGCATCAAACAAACTCCTCATTTCTGTAGCTGGTTGCCTGGTCATGGATGGTACTTATAACTACCTTCTAATAGTACTTCCACATTCCCTTTGCCCTCAGCAAACATTTATCTGAATATAATTCCTTGCCTGGTGAGGTAACCCCGACCTTCATTCCTGAGGAGTCTGGGCGGCGTAAGGCTTGTGTACAATGGGGTCAGTGTAATTTCCCATTGAATTATCTCATGATAGGAGAGTGGGGAGGGGAGCCCCAGAGGGCTTCCGCATTTTAGATAGGCTCCTCCTTGCCTTCATTACATAACAGCAGCCCACTCTTCCCTGGAGAGTAGGATCAGCCACCCAGCCAGTATGGCAACCTCCTCCTTTGCCTATTGATTCACTGCCATGAAGAAATCTCAGCTTGCAGTCTGAAGGGCCATTACTGTGACACCTGGAGCAGCACCCTTCCTTCTTAGGCACTAAGACTTCCAGAGCAGCAAGACCCAAGGTTGCAGGGACTGGAAAAAAATTCACGAATGAATTCCTACGGGTATTCGTGAAAAGAGCTATTCTCTTTTCCCCCATCTCTTGATTCCCAAGCCTGTGAGTCCTGGCTGCCGGAGAAATAGCGCTGATTTATGGTGCACACTGCACCCCGGAAGAGATCGCCCCAGCTCTGCAGGGTTTTGTCTTCCAGCTGGCCTGGTAACAGACTCTTCAAAGGCTACTCCAGTGTCGTACTACCACACCAGCTGCTTCAGAGTATTGGAGAAGATAGTAAAACCGGTGACTTTTCCAAGTATCAGTCCATGTTCATGCTTCACTTGCAATTAAAATGAGCTCTTTGCCTAGAAGTAATGCCGTGTAAATGGTGAAATTTTATTCTGTAAGTCTGCCAAGGTTGGACCTTTGGCGTAAGCATTGCAGACAGACAAGTCAAATCTGTATCTACAGCAAGCATGACAGGTGACAGCAGGACCTGAGCTGAGCGCATGGCAACTCCCTGATAAAGGGCACCAGTGGAAGGCTGAGAAACAGGCATGAGTTCCTGTTTGTCCCTGCAGGTTCCAAGGTGGACTTACTCTCCCTCATACCACATTTATCTGCCTTCCCTCCGGCCTCTGAGCACCAGGCTGGGAGGAGCAGCCATACACAGAACCCTAACCCAGCTGCCACAGCCACGAGGTGTAATCCCACAGCAACAGCCCTGTTCTGTACACTCCCACCCCTCTGCTCCTGACTGCGCTCTGATTCAGTAAGTTAAAGTATGATGTTCTTACTGCTAAAAGGTAATTGAACACGGAACTGAATTTCTAATTTAAGTTGCTATTATATAAACTTGACAAAGGTGAAATTAATTCCTCTGAATAAAAAGCCCCGTACCTATCGAGTGTTATTTTTAGAAATTTAAAGGGAAATATATCTCCTTAGAAGCAGTACAAAAAAAAAAAAATCAGAAAAACTCCGCATAATTCCCCAAAACTTTGCTCAGGAAACCATTACCTATAATTTCTAAGAGGCAAAAATATGAGCACTATGATTCACAAAAGACAACCATAGAGAAACATTAGGTTCCAGTATACACAATATTAGAAACTGTCTTCAATCTGTGAGTCCCTAACTTCAGACTTGTCTTTATGTTTAAATTCACTGAAGTCAGTGCAGTCTTTGGAGTGCGTCCACGAACATGTCCAAAGTGCTCATCGATCTAAGCGTATCTGTACTCGGTCTCCAGAACGAAGGTATAACATGAAAAAAATGCTAAGCATGGGGAAAAGGGAAGCCAAAGCTCATGAACTGAGTTGTCTATTTTCATTACTGTGAGATAGGAGGGAGATATTCTGATCAGCAGCTAAATTTTTTTTTATCATCATGGTTTTGATTCCTTGTTTCTTTGGTACAATCATGGAACACCTGGGGCTGCAAAGTCTGTTACATAAATCCAATAAATCAAACTCAATATTCATCCAACCAGATATGTATTGTCCCCATTTTACAGAGAAGGAAACATGCCCAAAGTTCTGCACCTTTTAAAAGGACGAGCTGGGAACAAACCCCAGGGGTGTCTTCTCTACAAGTCTGGGCTCTTAAACATTGCACAAGCTCACAGGTATGTCCCTTCTTTCAGAGCACATCCATGTCACCGAGCGGCTCCCCTCGGCAGTACCCTGTGCTGGCTTCCTGTTCCACAAGCCAGCCACAGGGAACTCGGCCTCCAAGCTGGCTCTCTTACACGTAGTTCAAGCATCTCAGTAAACCAGAAAGTTAGACTTCACAGCATACATTTCAAACTTTCTCTTGGTATAAAAGGGAACATGGCCCATGGCTGAAAATACAGAAATTTTAACAAATGAAAATCATGTATAATCTTGAAATGCACTTCAAACTCTGACATATTTACATCTCCCAACATTTATCTAAGCATAATAACAATAATAATAACATCAGTAGCAGTTAGCACTTGGATAGCTTCTGCTGGGCTCCAGACACTGTTCAAAGGCTCCATTACAACCCTCACCACACCCCAAGCCTGAGGCTCAGAGAAGAGAAGTGGCTTCTCAAGGTCACAACTGACAAGCGGCAGAGCGGGGACTTGAACCCAGAGCCCGGCTTCTGAGCACGTGCTCTTCAGCAGGAAGCTGTACCACCCCGTATCTGAGTTGTGCTCAGGAAAGGCGTTCACTCCAGCTGCCTGCACGAACAACGCCCGAGGGCCGAGACGTAGAGCGAGACACGAGTAGCTGAGCTTGTGTTTTTGTTTTAGAGGCACCCTGCCTAAAATACTGCCCTGCACTCCAAACAGCCCCTCTGGGGAGCACTGCACTCCCAGCTGCCAGCAGACGCTTCCGCCAATGCAGCAGGGTCCCCGGAGAGTTACAGAAAACATCTGCCTAAGTTACATTTAAAAATACGACGTTAAATTCTTTTTGAAACTTCCTAATTCTTTCATTCCCACGAGTACAAAAGCATTATGACAAACTCACACCAGAGATCACAACAGACATTTGTTCTTTAAAGCATCGTGTTCAACACTCGACCGGTCAAGGCTGAACTCTGAGCTCTTCAGTTCAGTTATATTAAGCAAATCTAACAAAACCCAGTTATTGTCTCCCGATACAGCTATCGACTTAAATGTCAATACACATTCCAAATACGTTTCCGAAGTGCACTGGACTTTTAGCCTGTAGCTTTAACCTGTGAACAGGAACGCGGGGAGAGAACTCTCTTACCAGGCCACCTCAGAAGTTCATTAACGATGACCAGAATTTAAAAGGCAAATGAAATGTCTATTTAACACTACCTCAGATTTTTAAAGTACTCCATTATTTCCAGAGAATGAGTGAACTTGAAGTGTATGTATTTACCAGATACCCTGAGTTGCTACTGTGCGGCCAGCACTGTGCTGAATACTGTGGATGGGACAGTATTTCCTGCCAGTCTTTCCACCTTTAACCTCGCTCAGCAGGCAGTTCCACAAACTCCAGGCACAAATGCTTGCTTGCCTGATGCGGCAATCAGTGAGAGCTCCTGGTCTGGAGGAGACGGGCGCATTGCAACAGGTTTAAGAAAACTGCGGTGCAGTTAGAAAGTACTGCCATAAAGGGCATTCAAAATAGACCTAGTGACGCGCACACGCTGGCCTCTGCAGGAAAAGCGGCGTCTCTTTCCATTACTCTTCGCCCACCTTGGCTTTCTGCCTTTCTGGAGAGGAAGGCAGGAGTGCAAGTTATAAGCGACCAAATGTGTGTGGGGTGGAACACCGACCTTCTCTGTTGGAGACGGTCCCCCTCAGGATGCCCTGAGGCGCTGGTGGCCAAGAATTCCCTAGAGGGCTGGGGCTGGGGGCACTCGTCTAGCGCCCTCCGGGCCCTGGCTTCCACTCCCAGAACCACACACACACGCACAGCCAATTTTTCAGGTGTAAACAAAAGGCCACCAGTACATACTTTATTTCCTCCTCATTTACAGCACGTAAGCAGTAAACAGAAATAATTTAGCCAGAAGAATTAATGTCACAATTTAACAGTGCTGTTCAGTTTAATAATTCTTGTCTAGAGAAGTATGCAAGACAATTTGTAAGTATGACAATGAGATTTACCTCGAAGAGCCATAAAGCTGCAAGGCTAAGTGACTTATCCAAGGTGAAGTAGCTGGTAACTCGCTGGCATTGTAGCTTCCTGACATGTCTCCCTGAGCTCTTGCTTGCTCCAGACAGGTTAGAGGCGACCTTCGAAAGGCAATAATACCTCCCTTAAAGTCACAGAAGTTAAAAGATAGTGATAGATAGATCTAAACCAGGAATAAAGCGGCAGCTAGATAATCTTGCCCCTAAGTCAACTGTATTCACCACTGACTCAAATCACAAAGGCAGAAAGCCCTTCAAGGAGAATGAGTTATCAGTTCTGGCATTTGCTAAATGCGTCTCCGAGCCCCTTCCGGTCACTCTGCCCAGGTCTGGAGAAACTCAGCTTTCCAGTCTACTGCGTGAGGGCTTCTCTAACCTTACTCCCAGCACACGGAACCACAGTAATACGTGTCCGTGATGGCGTCATGAAATGTGAGCCTTAACCAGTGTCGAAGAAAATTCACTCTGCTCTGAAGGAAGACTGCATGCCTGACTGCCGCGAGGGGCGGCGCCAGGGAGGAAGGCCCGGGCTCCACGCTGCACACAGCAAAGATGACCGGGACCCTGCAGCCAAGGAGCAGAGTGAGGGGCCGAGGCCACGGGAGATTACTAAAAGGAGGCACTGGGAGCGAGAAATGGATCCAACGGGGCGTCACGAGCGATGATATTCCAAGAGTGGAATCTCAGAAATGACCTAGCAAGAGTCTTCGCTAGACGGGGCCACACAGGCCCGGCAGGGATGGAGGGACACGAAAGCCAAGGTTGGTGCCCAGAGAGAAGACTCGAGGGGCCTAAAACTGGCCCCAAGTCCTTGTCACCAGCACTGGCTCCTCCCCTTCGCCATGCCCTTCTCCCCATCGCCGGATACAGTATTTATAAATGCCATTTTAAAGGCTCTTTCATGGTCCGTGGCAAGGCAGCCCACCGAACTTAAAAACAGGACTGATCCCATATAGGCGGGCTCACTGAGCTCACAGATGCGGCCTGTCCCCCAGGCACACTGGGCCCTGCTCCCGCGGCCAGCTCCGTCTCGCAGCACCCTCTTCTCCCCACCAGCTCAGCCTGCTGCACAGCCGCCGGGGAAGGGTTCTTCTCCTTCAAGCCCCGGCCAGGGGCTGCTTGAGCACCTCATCTTTGCTCCTGTTCTGATCTGCAGGGTAACAAGCATGGTGACTTTCTACTTCACTGCACTGTTTGTCTCCAGGTCTGTCTCCCTCTTTGGGCTGAGTCACTCTGGAGCAGGGAACAGCTTTCATTTGCCTTTGTACCTGTCTGGTCGTTGCCTTCAATTGTGATGGAGTGCACAAAAAGGAAAGAAAAGTAAGTCCTCTTCACAGGTTGTGAAAGCCACACTCGATCCCAGAAGGGAAGGAGGCCCTGCGGAGCCCCCTGCCGCACCCTGCACCCGAAGCTCACTAATATCTTAGCCTGTTCTTCAGCTTCTGTTTACTCCTTGAACTAAACTGATAAGGCAGCCGAAACAGTATTCAATAAACTTTCCCAGGAGGAAGAGTCAGTCTATAAGGAAAGGCAGGATGTGGTGAACTCCCATTTCAGGGCTCCCCTTCCCCACAGAGTTAGCCACACAGATGTGGGAGAAGGAAGAGGGGAACCTGGGTTCCTCCCACACACGACCGCTAGCTCCAGACTGGGCAAGTCTCTAACGTTTTCCGCTGCCCGCATCCCCTGCTAAAGGCCTGGTTTATCGCTTCTCCACTCCACTTTCTACAACCATCACCTTCGTTTCCTCGTCACTGGCAGGACTTACTAAAACGCAGGCACCATCATCACACAGCCCAGGGGTTTTCAAAGCCGAGGCGGGGTCCCACATCAGCAGGTCTGGGGAAGGGGAGTTCCCTGGACTTGGCGCTGGAGAGCTTGAGGGAGGACTTGTGATGCACAGGAGAGGGCAGGAAGGGGAATTTGAGGCGATCCTCTCTTACAGATTTGCTCTGTTGAGAACAAATGAATAAACTAGACCTTGATTTACTAAATCATTACAATAAAAAATATGGTCAATCCCACAGTAGGTAACACAGGACCCATGGAAGTGATGTTGGAAGTCCACAAAGTATTTTCAATTTAGTTAGGAAGAGAAAGTATGACCATAAACAACCAGAGAAGCCTGCTAAGTCTGTGGTACAGAATGGTCTCGGAACTCTAGCTCAAGCACCTGGACATTGAAAGTGTTCATGGGTGGAACCCCCACGGGGTACTGACAGGTACATTACACATGAATTATTTTGCAAATAGATTACACGTCCACACCAAAAACAAAATAAGAACATGAAAAATTTTGAAAACGGATCCTGGTCGTGTAAATCTTCAGTGCTTAGTAAAACATTATTAATAATATACAGTATAAATAAATGTTTCTTGATGTTTGAAATCTTGATTTAAGAATTTGGGATATTGTGAACTGAACTGCTGATTATGAATTCAGTTTATGTTGATATTTGCTTTCAACTGTCATGGATAGAGAAATACTCTGCACAAGTGGCAGTGGTGTGTCATCTTACTGAATTAAGCTATTACTTCATCACAATGCTCATATTTTAATCCATCTACCAATTATGTGAAAATTTGTATAAAAGTTTTGTTAGTACATTTTCACCCTCCCTGATGACAACTAGCCGTTCTTGAAAACTAATCATTTTAACAATCGTAAAAAGTGGTTTTCAAAACTTACTAGGATTTTGAAATGGAAAACTTACAAACTGAAAATTTTGCATATTTTTAAGTGTGCAAACAAAAGAGTTCAGCGATGACACAAGTTAGAGTAATAAGATCACATTAAGCATGGAAATTTCTGAACACCTATTTTCAAAAAGTTCATCAGAGTACATACGTGTAGTCTTCCTTCAGTAGAGTACATAGAGTCTTGTGAGGGGTCCTCTAGGGGGAAAAAACACATTTTTTAATGTATTGTGAAACTGGAAGAAAGTAAGAGAAACATTCAAAGACAAAACAAAAACATATAAAAAACAAAGAAACAAATGCCAGCTCAAGGCGACCACAAAAGCTAGAGTTACCCTGGGGTCAAAGTCTAAGCACCCACCCTAAGGTGCAAAAGCTGACCCCAAAAGCCCTCAGTGGGCAGGACAATGGGAGGGTATTATGGGCCAGGGCAGTGGGTTCCTGGCAGGAGCAAACACGAGCCCTCTCCAGGAAGGCGGCCTCCATACTAGGCCCTCCAGCTGCACATGGACAAGATCTTGCCAAGGGGAGCTCATCACTGAAGATCAGCACAAGGAGGAACCACCCACGTGGAAAAAAATTAGCAGGCACCAACAATCTATATCTCCAAGGTCTTGAAACAAGAATTAACAGAAACAGAATGTAAATAACTATGTATATAAATGTTCAAGGAGATGAAGACGAAAGCATAAATAATAAGCAATGACCAAGAGACTGTTTTCAAAGGCCTGAGTGGTTTGAGGAAAACCTTGGAACTTTTAGAATTTAAAAGAAGAATTGATGAAATAAAGAATTCGACAGATAAGGAAAGAGGAGAGTGAGGTGTATGTCCATTGTCCCAGTTTGGGGGAATGACAAAACACTGGCTTTCCATGCAGACAGACTCCAGCATACTCTAGATGTCACTAAAAATCAATGAAACACACAGGAAGAGTGAAAGACAGGATAGGATGGACGAAGAACTACGAGACAGATCTGAGCAGAATGGCAATAAATGTCCTTCTCTATCATCTGTTACATTAAATGAAAAGAATTAATGAGCCCAATCAAAAGTCATAAAGTGGATAAGTGGATGTAAGATCCAACTCCAATCTGTCTATACAGAAATTTGGAATTCAGGACACATGCAGGCTGAAATAAAAGGATAAAAAAAGCTGTTCCATGCGAACAGTAACCAAAAGATAGCAGGAGTGGCCATATTTATAGTAGACAAAATAGACATTAAGTCAGAAACTGTCACAGAGACAAAGAAGGATGTGACATATTGATAGAGGACAAATTCACACAGAAGATGCAATTGTAAATATATCTACACCCAAACTCAGAGGATCTAAATATATGAATCACTCAACCACTGAGTGCCCAGATGGAATTACGAGGTGCAGTGAGGAGGATCCCCTCTCTCTACTTGTCCTTGGCTGTTGGACATGAGAGCTCCTAGCTCGCTGGACTTCAGACTTGGACTGAACTATGCCACTGGCTTTCCTGGTCTGCAGCCTGTACAGTATTCTCTTTTAAGCATTATAGTCGAACTTCTCAGCCTCCAAAATAGCACGAACCCATCCTCATAATAAATCTCCTCTTCTATATCTCTATAAACTTGACTGCTGTGTTTTTCTGGAGAACTGTAATAAACCTACCAAGACTGAATTATAAAGAAACAGAAAAATGTAAGCAGATCTGTAACTAGTAAGGAGATTGAATCAGTATTCAAAGATCTAACAAAGGAAAATCTAAGACCAGAAGGCTTCCTTGATGAATTCTACCAAACGTTTAAAGAATTGACACCAATCTTTTTCAAACTCTTACAAAAATTGAAAAGAACACCCCTAACTCATTTTATCATGCCAGTATTACTCTGATACCAAAGCCTAAAAAAGATATTACAAGAAAAGTAAACTACAGGCTAATATTCTTAATGAATATAGATGCGAAGTCCTCAAAACAAACAAACAAATAAAAATCTAGCAAAGCAACATCAATAACATATTAAAAGGACCACACACCATGAAATTGGGATTTATGCCTGGGACACAACGATGGTCCAGTATATAGAAATCAATATGATACACCACACTGACGGATTAAATCTCATGGTCATTGTAGTAGATACAGGAAAAGCAGCTGACAGGACCCAACACCCTTTCATGATAACAACACTCAACAAGTAAGAATGAAGAGAAATTAGCCCGACATAATAAAGACCACATGAAAAGCGGACAGCAAACAGCATACTTAAGGGCAGGAAAAAAGATTTTCTTCTAACACCAGAAACAATGGTGAGCTGCCATTCTCACCTCTCCTATCCAATACAGTACTGTAAGTCCTAGTTATATCAATTAAACAAAAAATTAAAGCAAACAGTATCTGAATCAGGAAGTAACAAAATTATCTGTTTATAGATGAGATGATAATATATATAGAAAACCACACACATATACACCCAGTTGAAATTAATAAATTCAGGAAAGTTCCAGAATACAAAAATATCTGCACAGAAAAAAATCAGTTACATGTCTACACACCGACAAGGAACTACCAAAAAAGGAAACCAAGAAAACAATCCCGCTTACAAAAACATCAAGCAGAGTAAAATACTTAGGAATAAACTTAACCAAGGCAGGGAAAGACTTACACACTGAAAACTATAGAACACTGTTGGAAGAAATTAAAGAAGAAAGCCCAGGGTCATACATGGAAAAGATGAATATCGCTGAAGCGTCCACACTACTCAAAGTCACCCATGGGTTAAATGCAGCCCCTGTCACAACCCGATGATACTTTTCATAGAAATAGAAAAAATTTTCAAAATTCGTACATAACCGCAATGCACCCCGAATATCCTGAAAATCCTGAGGAAGAAGAAATTAGAAGTTTCGTGCTTCCTGACTCCAAATCATATTGCAAATCTACAGTAATCAAAACAATACAATCCCGACCTAAGGACAGACATATAGACCAAGGGCACAGAATAGAAAGCCCAGAAAATGACCATCTGAACAGAGTGGAATTTCCTCAGGGGCATCAAGAAAACACAACGCAAAAGGCCAGCTCTCAACAAATGGTGCTAGGAGAACTGAACATACACATGCAAAGGAATGACATTAGACCCTCATCTTACATCACACAGAAAAATCAACATGAAATGGGTTAAAGATTTAAAAGTAAGACCTGAACTATAGAACTAGAAGGAAACACAGGAATAAAGCTTCATGATATTGTCCTTGGTAATTATTTCTTGGATATGAGACCAAAAGCTCAGGGAACAAAAATGAAAATAGATGACTACACTAAACTAAAAGTCTTCTGCACAGCAAAGAAAGCAATAGGGTGAAAAGGTAGCCTACAAAATGCGAGACACTATTTGCAAGCCGTATATGATGAGTTAACATGTAAGCACATGAGGAACTCCTACATTTCAATAGCGGATGAATAAATAACCTGACTTCGAAATGTGCAAATGACTTGAATAGACATTTCTCCAAAGCGGACACACAAATAGCCAATAGATACACGAAAAGACGGTCAACAGCACTAATTAGAAAGGAAATGCAAATCAAAACTACACGAGGTATCACTTCGCATCTGTTAGGATGGCTGTCGTGAAAAAATAAAAACAAAGTATCATGAGTTGTGAAGAATACTGCAACCCGATGCCCTGAAGACTGGGACCTGTATGCGCTGTTTTTGAGAATGTAAAATTGCACACCTGCTTTCAAAAACCAGTATGGAGGCTCCTCAACAAATTAAAAACACAGCTAACACGTGATCCAGCAATTCCACATCTAGGCACTTACCCAAAAGAACTGAAATCAGAATCTTAAAGCGATAGCCACACTTCCATGTTTGCTGCAGCATTATTCACTAATAAAAAAGATTAGTGTAATACAATTAAAAAGGGTTTGGGGATTGAGCTCAGTGGTAGAGTGCTGGTCTAGCAAGCACAAGAGCCTGAGTTCCATCCCTGGCAGCCCCCTCCAAAAAAAAACCTCCGAGTTTGAGGCAGGAGGATTGTTCCTTGTTTGAGGCCAACCTGGACCTCATAGTGAAGCCCTGTCTCAAAAAAAAAGAAAAAGCAAAAAAGAAAATGAGCAGGATGAAAAGAAGTCTGACCTACATGCTGTCATTAACTCGCATTATATTGTAATATATTATTGTATTTTATTATGATAATATAATAAATATACGGTGTGTTTAAATTTTAAAATGTACTACAATAAAAGACATATTGCCATTAATCTTCCTCCAGATACTCCCTGTGTTTTGAACACACTGATCCCATCATTCTTGACACTTTCTTAAGCAGTTCTGGAAGTCTGCTTTCCTGAGTGTCTTCGGCTGCACTGTCATAGTTGTCTCAATGTCCCAAAAGGATTCAGAATCTTTACCTTTTACGGTCATTCAGACCTTGAGGAACAGCCAGAAGTCACAGGATGCCAGATTTGGTGAATAAAGTGGATGAGGACACATTATAATGTGTCCTCATAAATGATCCTGCCTTCCTGTTGGATGGCACTTGCCAGCAGAATTCACCGTATTTTTGATCACACCTTCTAAAGACCTTCACGGAACAGGACTTCCAAAACTACTTCAGAAAGTGGCAAGAATGATGGGACAAGTGTGTCTGAAACAAAGAGGAGTATTTTGAGGGGAGTTAATAGCAATGGACCTTTTACTGTAATAATTTTTTGAAGTGTAAACATTTACCACATGTTTTCATCATCCCTTGCACAATAGTCAAGAAGTAGAAACAATTCAACAATCCATCAAGAGATAGCTGGATAAACAAACTGGTACTTACATACAATAGGATATTATTCTGTCATAAAAAAGAAACCCTGTCATATGTTAAAACATGGAAAACCTGAGTACACTACACCACATGAAATAGATCAGTCACAGGAGGATGAATACGGTACGATTCCACTTATCTGTGATATCCAATGTAGTCAAACTCAAGAAAGCACAAAGTAAGAATGTGGTTGCTGGGGCTAAAGGGAAAGGGAAGTGGAAAGTTACTGTAAAGTCATGGAAGATGAAAAAAAAATTCTAGATATCTGCAGTGTAGCACTAGGCCTTTAGTTAACAGTACTGTGCTGTATTCCTAAAATTTTGTTGCAGGCTCATCGTGTTATTTTTTTATCACAATAAAAATTTCAACAGATGGGTTAAGAGAGATTTAAATACAACTACAGAAAGACAGATCTAAACATATTACACAGAGTAACCATAGTGCAGGTTGTGTTAGAGATTGTAATACAGGGAAACAATGAACTAGGAGAAAAACAAGAATGAGAGGCTAAGACATACGGAGGACAGAGCGAGAAGTTTTAGCATGTGTCATCAGAGCACCAGAAACAGAGAACAGAGGCTGTAACTGTTCAGAGAGAATGCTAGTTGGTGTGTTTCCAGAACTGATGAAAGATATGCATCCACAGATGACAGATCTAACAAATTAGACAACGTGTCATTTAGAGGGACAATGAACTGGTGGAAAAAATGAGGGAGAAGCTGAAGCATGTGGAGAAGTTAAGGCCTAATGTAGTCTAATCAGAGTATAAAAAAGGAAAACATGAGATACCAGAAGCAAGGTAATACTCAAGAAGATAAGAGCTGATGAATGTGCAGAAGTTATGAAAAATGTGAATACAGAAAACAAGCAGGGTCAGGCATGGTGGCTCATACCTGTAAACCTAGTGGAGAGGCCGAGGCAGGTAGACTGCTGCAAGTCCAAGGCCAGCCAGGACAACATAGTGAGTTTCAGGCCAACCTTGAATATACAGTGAGACCCTGTTTCAGAAAAAAAAGGAAAGAAAGAAAGAAAAAGAAAGAAAGAAAGAAAGAGAGAGAGAAAGAGAGAGAGACAGAGAAAGAAAGAAAGAAAGAAAGAAAGGAAGGAAGGAAGGAAGGAAGGAAGAAAGAAAGAAAGAAAGAAGGAAAGAAAGAAAGAAAGAAAGAAAGAAAGAAAGACGGAAGGAAAGAAAGAAAGAAAGAAAGAAAGGAAGGAAGGAAGGAAGGAAGGAAGGAAGAAAGAAAGCAGAATGAAAAGAAGCCCACATCTAAATACAATATAGTGAAACTACAATAAAAACCAAGAAAACTTTACAGACACAAAAGGTGACCTATCAGTTAGCAGATGACTTCTGAACAGAAAGAATGGAATCCACAGACAATGGAATTCTATTTTCTGAGCAGTGAAAGGCATTAAGCTGTCAACCTACAGTCACAAAGTGAGCGAAGCTGTCTTTCAAAAATAAGAGCAAACTGTGTTTTGAGATTTTAAAAAGAAAGCTTATGACTGACGCTCCTTGCCCAAAAGAACTCCTAAAGATATTCACCAGGAAAAGAGGAAATGACCCCAGAAGGAAACCTGCGAAGGAAAAAGAAATAATAATAATAATAACAACAACAACTTAGGCTCATGACAAAAACAAGAGTTCATGACGGCACGTAGGTCAGAGCCAAATGACAAACATTAAAGGCATTTCTTCTCCCGTGAGCTGTCCTGGACGCCCCTGGAGCCACCAGAACCCGCTGCGCACATGCCCAGTGCTCAGCCACAAGGAAAGGTGCTGGCCGCAGTCACCCTGGGCGAGCCGTAGAACAAAGGATTTCTAATTTGGGGGATAGAGGGGAAAGGACAGGGCACTGCAGACAGAGCAAACAGTAAGGTTCAGAAGTACAGATCAAGAAAGCACAACCTGTCCCTCGTCTAACAAACCACATTATATCATTGTGTGTGCGCTTTTGAAATCTCTAAGCCAAAGACAAACAAACCAAGTGCTTCCTCAAAGCAACAGCACAGCACAGCAACAGCGGAAGATGTCAGAGATTCGCTGTAACCTTGGACAGGTCACTCCACTTCCTGAAGCTCCAGCTCTGAGACTGTGATAGGTAACGTCTGTCTACCCCACACACACCGCCAGTGACGACAATGAAAGAGTGCAGAAGAGAATGTGACGGCCCTGGTCTCTCACTCGCCGCCAGTCACTGAGTCACAGGCCAGGCGGCAGTTAGAGCGCAAGGTGACGGTGCCGTTGCAGGGCAGGGACGGACAGGGACCTAGCAGAGCCAGCACGGTGGTGAACAGACACCCTCCTCTGCTGGTCCGTACAGGAGAGCAATTCCCATCCCCACTGGACAGGCTGCCCACGGCCACCACACGCCACCTACTGATCCCACCCCACACTGCAATTCTGGACCCATCAAAAAGACTCACCATTTTTTTTAATTAAGGATTTTGGAATCTAATCAAATTCAATTTTAAAAATTCCAAAAAGCTGACAAATTCATTTTCTCCATACTGATAAAAATGTCATCATAGGAAGCTAGGAGAGCAATTTTGACCCATAAAAATTAGCATAATCAGAGTTTTTCCAAAACACTAAAATATTGTTTTTTTTTCATTGAAAAGCACACAGAGAAATAGCAATACATTAGTGTAATAGCAATATATTATCTACATCCATGCTGAAATTATCCAAGAATTACTTATCAGAAAAATAATCTTTCAAGCATTATTTTTCTAGATTTACTCTTTACAACCTAAAATCAAATACATTTTGCATGGATTCTATAATGTGCAACATGTGTTTTGTACTTCACTGTGAAGCATTTATTTCCTCAAAGGTCAATCATTAGTTATTCAGTTGTATTCAGCCAGTTTCTTTGGCGGGGGAGTGCTGGGGATTGAACTCAGGACCTTGTGCTTGCTAGGCAAGCACTCTACCACTGAGCTAAATCCCCAACCCATATTCAGCCAGTTAAAGCCGACTAACAAGGCACATATACATTCTTTATCTAAGAAAATACTCCTGAAAAAGTACACACAGAATGTTCTCAAAGGAAAGAAATTCTGTTCACTCTACTATTCACAGCAGTAGTGTATTAGAGATCACTTCTATAATATTCTCCTTTTGAATTTTTTAATCTACCTAAATATATTTTAGTGACCTTGGGCAGTGTAGATACTGTGTTACATATTCCCAAGGACATGAAATCTAAATGTGTTATATATATGAAGAAAATTTCATATTAGTTGCAAATGACAGTAAAATATCAACATGTTTTTAAAAATAATTGTTTTAATTGCGATTTCTAAGAGTAATAAAATGTTTTATGTTACCATCCTGACATAAGAAAAGACCTAGAAGTCTTTAACAGTCATACAAACATAACATTTACGGAATCATTCTAAAAAATATGTCACCTGATTGAAAACGACCACAACAAATGTACATTTTGACTGCCATGTTGGTGCTAATATGTGAGCTGTCAAGCAGCTCTGTTAGTTTATTTCACTGGTGAGCGATAAGTAAGAATGGATAAAGCCATATACCACTAAACATGAAGAAGCAACAGCGACTTAACAGCTGTCAGAGGCGGCTCTGTTAGGAACACCTACTACAGTTACTGACATACAGCCTGCTGCACACAACCTGGCTGCGATCACCTTCTGTCTTCAGTAAGCTGCTTGCGGGGAGACGCCCGGGCTTAAATACTCCTGCATTCCTTCCAGTGCAAAAACAGAGTTAAATGCATACTCATTAACGGCGACAGTATAATAGATATTTTCTGTGGCAATTGTAAGATAATTAGGATGTGAGTAAACCAAGCTAAGTGGAGATACAGTTCTGTATAACACAGAAAGGGACAAGGACATAAAAGTGACTGAAATAACGCACTCAGAAACACAGCAAGCGAATACCTACAGCACATTTTCCGAGGTGCACACACAGAATTGATCACACCATTAACGGTTAGCTTTAAAATCCTTTCTGTTGTCGTGGATCTGTGAGATGCTCCATTCTGCACCAGCCCTTAATGGCTATTTCTATAATGCCGTCGCCTCTCTGTAGAGTACCATGCTCACACAAGCTGTAGTATCCAAAATCCAAGGCAAATACAAACAGCGTATTTTTCCACTCCTAGCTTCACACATACAGCATTTTGCTAATAAAAACAAAGGTCATCTGCTGTTTCACACACATTTTTTTGTTAATTTTAGAATTCCTCCTAGAAAAATCCAGTAACTTGGTTTTAAAATCAGCTTTAACCCAATTCTTTATCTTTCTCTCAGACCTTCTTCAATTCTTAATCAAAATCATCCACCGACCAAGAACAGGGGACAGGGACAGGGGAGAGATTTCTTTTCAACAGCAGTTATGATGCAAATTAAATTATAATGTATGAACACGGTGGTCCTGTATTATCTTCACCATTTTAAATGGGTGTCACCGTAGAGACAAAAGCGTACCTCCAACACCTTCTCACAACCGTCTCGTGCTGGATTTCTCCGCCTTTCATAACATGACATGAAGTCTCTGTCTCCCCTACTCTCCAAGATTAAGTAATCTGTGTGCGCCCCTCCAACACTTCAAAAGTACGCCTGCACTCTTCTTTCTCCGACCTTTTGTCTAAGAACGCCAAAGCACTTCGGTATTCTATCTTGCAAGCCTACAGAGTCCCTGATACCTGGAGCGCTGGAGGGCTGAAGAGTTAACTAGACAAGGGGAGAGGCCCGGACAGCCGGCCACAGCTCAGTCCTCCTCCCATTCACTAAACTCAAAAAATCAGGCAGGGCTCTGTTTACAGGTCATGGGGATTTTATTTAAACAAAACAAAAACGCACAGAAAAAGAAACCCTTTCTCACAAAGGAACTTGGGCAAACAATTGCACTTTTCAGAGGCAGAAATACGACTGGTCTTGTTTTTCAGTGTGCAAGAGTTTCAACACCCAGGACGTCTGCATCATGATAAAAACTCTGGAGGGCAATTTTGATCAGACACACAGAACCCCCTTCCCTCCAAGCAATCGGCAGGGACACTCCCAAGAAGCAGGAGGGATGTTTAAGTCCAACCTCCCCTGAATCACCACACTGACTTGTGGAAGAGAATAAAGTCCTCCGGCTTCACCAGGCTTCTAAACATTCTGCCCCAACCCAGGCCACAGAAGCCCCCCTGACAGGAAGAGTGTCACAGAGCATAACTCACACAGACCTTGCGTCTCCACCTCCATTTCCCTGCCACCTTTGGTGCCTATGACCCAGGATGTGG
>PVJO010019503.1:0-34133 GCA_004026905.1 Hystrix cristata
CTGTCGATTGCTGTGTAGGACAGTGTCTGCAGGAGCTGAAGCTGGAGCGGTGACAGAGAATCAAGGCCCCAGCCCAGGTGAGATCACCTTCTGACAAAGGTGATGGGCGGCAATTAAGCAGCTGAACAGGATTATTGCAGATAGTGGTAAATGTTATGAAGAAAACAGAACAGGATGGTCTCAAGAGCAGGACTCTAATGAGTAGGGCCCCTCTCACTAGTTTTGAACTAAGATATGCTATTGACTCCACCTCCATGTCTCTGCATGTTTTGGTCCTTAGCTCTCTTTTCCTTGATCTCACGCCAGAAGACTGCTCAGCTTCGAGTGAGGGGCGCAAGGCAGTGTTCTTGTCACTGGAGATTGTCTGCTGTCTCCTTTTCCTTTCCGCTTTCCGCACCTTCCTCCCCCTCAGCGGGTCCCATTTCCTCCCTTTGGAAATCCTCCCAGGGACCCTGCTGTCCCTTTCCAGTGCAATACTGAGTTACAGGCTTGTCCTCATTTTACAAATACCCGCTGCAGCCGGTGGTCAGCGCCCCACATCCGGCCGGTGGGTTTAACATTGGCAGCCAGAATCTGGGGTCCACAGATAGACTGAGCTGGGGAAAAGGACAGAGTCCCTCCGGCTCCCTGTGTGTGACTCTGAGGCCACACAGCCCCGGATGCGGCACAGGTGGCTAAGCGCTCCGGAAGGCACAGGTTGAAGGGTCTCAGGCGAGACTGCGCATGGCAACCTGGAGCACCAGCGCCCCCTCATGGATGAGCCTGGGAGTGTCTCCAGAAGAGCGCAGGACGGCGCACCCCGCAACCCCGCCTCCTCCGCGCCGGTGAGGACCTCCGCGGTGCGCTGTGCGGGGCTCCGCCACGCTCTCGAGTCCTTCCTCCAAAAAAGCTGCTCCTGCCAGATGTTTCAGTCTTGAAATCATCATCTTTCAGGATCATTTCTTATGGCTTCCATCTCGAGCAAACCTAAATCTTAAGACAACTCACTTCCAGAGGAAATGAGTCCTTTACCATTAGCAAGAATGAATTTGTGTAGCTCTTCATTAATAGTAGGCTTTGCCCTGGGGCAAAGAGAAGGGCTTCCGGGCGCTGAACGACTCGGAGTATGGGGTGGATCAGACAGCATCAGCCCTCCACAGGAACTGGAGTCACTAAATTCATGTATCTTACCTTGCTTAATGCTACCAATGACTGAAAAATACACAAACTGTTATTATCCAGACACACTCTACAGGTGAGGAAGTCAAGACGACACCGCAGATCCTGGCGTATGACCCCTTCACTCTGCTCTTTCTCATAGAAGAATAATGGTTGTAAGACGAAATCTGTAAAATTGGGCTGACTGTCTTTTTAATGTCTTATATAGAACCTCCCAGTGGGGAAAACAGAGTAGAGAGGAAACTGTAACAAAAGGTACCATTTCTGGACTTTGAGATCAATCCATTTTTGTCCACTTCCGCTTTTTAATCCGACAATTTAAGAAAACTCTTAGGTTTCTAATTGGCAAGAGAAGCATCGTGTTTTTCTGTAAGTGCAAGTTTACAGAGGCCTTTCCTGATGCGTAAATTTACTACTGACATTACTAACTTGTATCGAAAGTTAGGTTAGCTCCTGACCCCATCACAAAAGAGACACCTATCCCCTTAGTCCAGCAGCCAGGTCCTTCATGCAGTCTTCAAAAAAGGGCTAAGGGAAGCCATTCGTTCCCTGTGAAATGAAGGAGCCAAGGCTGCTGTGGGCCGGTGGCCACGTTACACAAACCACGCATTATTGTTAGCACCGATATCATTATCCTATTATTGGAGGCTGCGGCTGCAGGAAGCCTTTAATGGGTTCATGTAGGACCAGGAACGTTTAACTTCAGGGTAAGATAAGTTTGGCCCCTGGTAGAGTTTCTCTACATAGAGCTTAGACGGTGTGCTTTTTCTCCTTGAAGAGTGAAGCATGAGAATTCAACTATTTAGTCGCATAAACTGCTGACTATTTGGCAGGGATGGCTTGCTTGGAAGTGTCCCAGCAGCAACAGGAGAGGCCAATTAAGGACTGAGATGTATAGCAGGAAATCTTCCTTACAGATCCTTTATAGTCTAAAACAGAGAGGTGCCTCTGTTCCTTGAGGGTCTTGTTTTGAATGGCGATATGTCCCTTCAGAAAATTACTAGAACGCCCTAATAATATTCTTGTCGAAATGCATCACTAGGAATTAGAGGAGTCAAATTCCCCAAAGATACCCAGCTAGTCAGCGGCAGAGTTAGCACCTGAGTACTAGACACCTCCATGCTGTCTTCCCAGGCGGACCGGCTAGCCACCACCCATGGTCCCGGACTTGGCTAATTTCTGTTTGCTGAGTTCAGTTTTGTTGGAGGCTTTACATGGATCATTTTAATCTGTAGACAGCAGTGAAACCCTTTGCTGTTATTAACCGGGTAGCACAGCCCTGACTGACTGTATTACACAATTCTTATAGGTTTGGGCCAGTGTGGAGATGCGGCTGTCACAACCACAGGACCTCTGACCTTGTGTCCCAGCTACAAGTCAAGGCAGTTTTAACCAGGACAAAGGTAAGATGCCTGTAGTCCTGATGGACACCAGAATTTCCTAAGTGTGTTATGTATCTGTTGATTATTCTACAAAAAGCAAGGGGGAGCAGAGGGAGGGCCCTGCCTTTCACCCCCCACTAGGTGAGCATTCTTAAAAGCCTGGCCATGGGTCATCTCTTATCACAGCAGGCTCCCTGTCAGGGGGTTTATTATGTTCTGCAGGGCTGGTTCACTTCCCTTTGTGAGAGAAGAGCTACCAGGAGCCTTCAGTGTGGCCGCAGAGACAGTCTAAGTGCTTTCCCGGGCACTGAGTGCGTACTGTGGGGCGACACGCAGAGAACACCCTTCTGCGGGAGTTTACTGAGTGTGCTCTTCTAGGTTCCAGAACTGCAGACTGCAGCTGCAAAGACACAGCCGTCGGGTATTAAGGCCTTTGTTTTTGGCTTTTAAAAAATCCAAATCCAGATCTATGTTACAATGAGCAGCTCGATTTCTGGTCTGGAGTCTGAAAAATGCTTGGTTTATAGACTTATTTTAAGGTACTAGGGTTCCAGTCCGGGGTCTTCCCGCTGAGCTGTGTCCCCGCTCCTTTTTATTTTTTATTTTTCAGACAGGGTTTTGCTAATTTGCCCAGGCTGGTCTCAAACTTGCGATCCTCCTGCTTCCACCTCCTGGAGTGCTGGGATTACAGGCATGAGCCACCACACCCGACTGGTTTACAGACCTTGTTAAGAAATGAACTGGTAATCATAGCATGGCAGAGTTGCATACAACTTAAAGCTCTTCAATGCAGATTTGACTTCTGTTGACTCTCCTCTTTCCTCTTACTTTTTCAGTCCACCCTCCTCTTTCCCATTTCTCTTCAGGGTTAATGTATAGAGGAAAGAACACGCAGCTAATATCTATCCACGTATCTGTAATTCTGAAGATGGTGATGGGAAAGGAGGATTTCAGGGATCTGTTCCATCTCCAGCCAGTAGGATCATGGTCAGCTGAGACTTGTATTTGGCATTTCCACCTATTTAAAAAAAATAATAATAAGGACATATGCACTCGAGTATGAATTTGCTATCTCCTTATCTCCCCCACAGCTGCCTGCCAAGAGCCAGAAGGCTTAAGGTCAATGATTATCATCTCTCCATTCAGACACTTTGACATCTGTGAACATGTTAACCTTGAAGATTGAACTAAGTCATTCCTAACAGATGTTAATTTCATTGCTCCTTTTTGGCCTCTCTTGAGGTCTGGAGTTTGTCTTTATCACTATATTAAGATGGTGATAACCTCCCTGAAGTCATAAAAATGTTCTGATAAGAGTTATCGATCCTGCAGTTGAAATTAAACAGATAACCGAAATGTATTATGGTAAACTTTTGACCTGCTTCCTGAGGCTACATCCACAAAGCAGAAACAGGAGTGCATGCTTTTGTATCGTAAAAGACCTCTCCATTTGTTTTTACATTAATAATTGGTGCTTTAAAAGTAACATAACCTATTCTTCCCGCTTTGCATTTATTTTTATCCGCTTCTGGCAAGAATAAGGACCAGTATAGCCAGAAAATTAGTGAAACTCCCTCCCTTAAAAATCTCGGGTAGTTGAAAGTTTGGAAGATACTAATGAAATATTAAAAATAGTGATAGAAAAAAACCCAACTTTTCAAATGGACACATGACCAGACCAGATAGTTCTCAAAAGATTGACAAATGGCCAACACATGTATGGAAAACATGTTCTATATCACTAATCATCAGCAAAATTCAAATCAAAACCATGAGATTTTATCTTATCCCAGTTAAAAGGGATGTAACCAAAAAGACAAAAAAAGGCAAAAAAAAAAAAAAAAGAAAAAAAAGGACAAATGCTGATGAGGACATGCAGAACAGGATTCACGTTTTTGGTAAGAATGTAAATTAGTACAGCTATCCTGGAGAGCACTGTAGAGGTTCCTGTAGAAAATTTAAAAAGAGGAACTACCATGTGATCCAGCAGTTTCCTTACTACATGTCCAAAGGAAATGAAATCAGTATATCAAAGAGATACTTGCACTTCTAGGTTTACTGAAGCACTATTTACTATAGCTAAGATATGTAATCAACTGAGGTGTCCATTGACAGATAAATACATAAAGAAAATGAAATATATATTATATATATGCAACAGAATATTATTCAGCCATTAAAAGGGACAAAATTTTGGCATATGTAACAATATGAATAGACTTGGAGATCACAACATTGACCAGGCACAGAAAGACAAATACCACCAGGTTTCTCTTATTATAGGGAATCTAAGAAAATGGAACTTGTGGGACTTGCAAGCAGAATAATGGTTATCAGAGAGAAAGAAAGGTGACAAGATTTCTTAATGGTGCAGTGTCACAGCCACGCAGGAGGAATAAGTGTTGGTATTCTGGTGCAGAGAGAGCGAGGACCATTAACGATGCTGGACCATGTGATCCACAACAGTCCAACCCTGTCACTCCTGTGTGAACATTCTCATCACACAGGAGTGACAAGTATTTGAGCTGATGGATAGCTTGTTCTGAGTCAATCAACACTCAGCGTGTGAATAAGCCAAAGCCCCACATCATACTGCACCAAGATGTGCCGCCATTGTGGCAGCATGCAACATGACGTTCATGGTGCCTTCCCACAAGTCCCATGGTATTAGGAACAACATCTGTGTCTCTGTGTAGCCACAGAGACCAAGTCCGGCGGAAGAAAGCCTCTTCTCGCTGTGGTATCCCAGAGGAAAGAAGAGGACTTGGTCTCAGGCAGAACTCGGCTCAAAACTTAGGGCCACAATTTACCAGCTCAGTATTCTTGAGGAAAGTAATTACCAGGCAGATCTGAGGGTGAGTTTCCTCACAGGTGAGATGGGTCTGAGACCCACCGAGTCTTTGGGACTCAGAGCTCCTCCCTGGAGCATACAGATCCCACAGGGACCTGCTAACTGAGTCTTGGCCCCCGACCTCCTCGCTGACTCTGCCTTCGACCTCCCACTAACGGGGGGCACCATGGTCATGGCACACCGGTGCTGTCACAAGAAGCTTGCTGACCTGAAGTGTGACAGAACTGGCTGGACCCTTCCAGAGTGGTGCAGTGAGGAGCATAAGGTAAAGATAAAAACTATGATTCATGAAACCGTCAAAATTCCCCAGAATGGGTACATTATGTGTCTTGAAGACTTGGAGGAGATGGGCTGGAACAGAGATTTGGTTGAGATATTGAGGAAGGAGGTCTCACTATGATGGAGCCGAAAGTTCTGGAACACCGACTGCCCTGATGCACGCAGCCCTGGGAGAGGCCACTAGCGTCCTCAGTGCTGCAGGCCCCGCGTTACTCTCCACAGCGCAGCGAGGCCCCTCGGGGCAGGGTGGATACACCACTAAAGTGGAAGAAAAGTCAGGATTACATTCGCGAGTGACAGAGTAGACCTTCACTCTCCCTTCCTCTTCGCTGATGCCGAAACTTTTAGTTTAGGGAGGTCGCTTTTCATTCCATAGTTATCCCCCATCATTCCAGTTTTCATCTTCTGTAACAGGCTTAAACCTCACAAGTCTATTTCAAACAAGGTGCTGAGAAATGTGAGTCCCAGTCAAAATATAATCAGTCAGTCAGTCAACAAATGTCCAGGACTGCTTATCAGATCTCTGTGTGCTTTGAGAGAGGGGAGAGTGAAGAGAGCAAGGTCCTGACCCTGAGAAAGATCATTGCAAAGGGAAACTTCTGGAAAACAAACCCGCTTGCTCATACTTTTGCCTCAGGTGGGTCCTGCTGTGCCTGGGAGTGGGCCACAGAAGCTGACTACACTCAGGGATTTGGTATGGGAAGTTTTTGGAGTTTTCAAAATATGTTAGTTTTTTTGTTCATTTGTTTAGCTTTTTCTGTTAGATCAACCATCTGCAAATGATAGCAATGATTTACTTTAGCAATGATTTATGAACCGCTTTTGTTTTGGTGTTGTTTACTTATTTTTCACAGGGATGGTTGGCTTCTTACTAAAAAAAAATAAAAGGCTCCTGCTGAATGGAAAGCTTGGGTGCTGGAAGGGAGACTCGACACCCTTGAGATGCATCAACATCTTCTACAGTGTATTCATTCCGTGGTGACCCAGCCCTCTCACCAGCCGGTCCGTCAGTCAGTCAGTTATGCAGGCAATCAGATTGATGGTCAGTCAAACCGACATCAGACAGACAGACAGACAGTCAGTAGGGTAGATACACAGACAGACTATTAGACAACCACACATCTAGTCAGACAGACAGATCGGCAGCCAGACTGTCAGACAATCTGTCAGTCAGACACTCACCCAAACCATCCATCAGACCGTCAGTTGAATAGTCAAGATTGTACTTACCCTGAAAGTCAAGACATTGCTGTCTGTTTTCCCTTTTGGATTTCAGTATAAATTCAGTTAAGCTTTAAGTAAAAATTCGATCTAGGACCCAGACCAAAGGATTCACTTCTGGAAACCTGAAATTAATCTCCCACTTCAGCCGATCCGGCGCTCAGCACAGGTGAGTCACGTGATAGGAATGTGTGTCAAGTAATCCCATCAGTTACAACAGGAAGACGTTGGGACTCCAGTGGGTTGGCATACTGGAACTCTAGCTCTTCCTCACATGTTGGTCCAAGATCCAGGCCGAGAGAAGTCTGGCCACCTACCAACCATGGTGCTTGTCCTGGACATCAACAAGCAGCAGGAATCTGATGGGAAGTTTTTATGGCCAGGCCTGAGCGTCCCACATAATTCCACCCACATTCCACCGGTCAGATGGCCGGTGCATGTCCATAGGCAACTGCAGGGGAGACTGGGAAACTAGATCATCTGTGGCCCAGGAGGAATGGGAAACCCAGAGTGCTTCTACCCCATATCTGCTATCACGCTCCATAAATACTGATTGCATGAATAGTACTAAGGTTCCATGCAACCATTTACTGAGACTATGATCATGGTTAAGTCTAATCCTAAAAATAGGTGTTAAATTTCATATATAAAAAGATCATAAAACCTTAGAGGGCTTGCAGCAATCTCGATACTTGTAACCCCCACCCCAGTTCATACCTCTGAAATCTTTACCTTCAAGGTACACTGTAAGGTGGTTGGATGGAGGGCTTTAGGTCAGTGGTGAAGGGGATAAAGCCTTCACGAATGGGATTAGTGCCCTTAGAAAAGAGGACTGTGGAGGCCCTTCCTTGTCTCTTTCTACCAAGTGAGAATCAACAAATGGAGGGTTGTGAGGGCAGCAGGAAACGGATTCCCATGAGGCAATGGACATGCTGGTGACACGGACTTGGACTCCTCAGCCTTTAGAACTGTGAGAAGTAAATCTCTGTTGTTTGTTAGCTACCCAGTTTATGGTATTGCATTACAGCAGCCAGAACAGATGAAGACATAAATTAGCTTCCCAGCAAGAGGGAATTTGCTGGCTTTTCTGCCACCATCGCTGCCACGCCTTGTCTGTCCAGTGACTCGGTCTGTTTTGTGGCATGTGCTGGACTCGGGTCAGGTAACATGGGAGCTACAAGAAATGTATAATCCTCCTAGCCAGATGCTATTTTGAAGTCTCCTCATTTCTTCTTTTATGCTAATTAACAACTGCTAGTATAGATTTCAGTGAGGATGTTTGAAGTGCTAAATCATCAGCCTAGAAGTGTTGATTGTTGGTCAGGCTGCTTCAAATGTTCATTAATCACTCCCAAAGACCATCAGAATTCATTTATACACATATCACAGAATTTACTCTAAAGGACTTCAGGAAAAATTAGCGTGGAGACAATGCAAGTGCCCATCAATAGGAGACTAGTTAAATGTTTCTGATAGATGTATATAGGAAACAATACTCAAGCACAGGAAAAGATGAGGACATACATGTGAACAGCTGTGGAAATGTGGAGTACCCTGTGCCTGTGGTCACGTGAAAACAAGGATGTGTCATGTGTACACTGAGCCTTTGTGTACTGGAAAAATAAGTCTAGAAAATACACGTTCACCAGATCACATTGCTTATGTGGGGGAATAAGCTGATGTGAGGTTCCTAAAGCAGGAGAGAAACTCTTTCACTTTCTCTTTGCATCGTTTCCAAAATCATGTCAGTATAGATGATTAAAACACGATCCAGCTTTAGACGTACTTCACAGAAGATGTTCAGGCTAACCTCAGTGAATGTTAGCCTAGTTATTCCTCACGGAAGTGGTGAGGGAGACTTCAGGTCACAGATACCACTGTGGTCAGGGACGTCGTGCCGTTTTCTGGGAAGCTGTCCCCAGCTGGATGCCACCCTCTCCACCCACGACCGCACGGGCCTCAGCTCCACTACGGCACCTGCTGCTACGTCTTCCCGCCCACCCCCCAGATGCAGAGGCCCCTCTTGGTTGGCCGTGGGCTCAGCAGCTCTGATTTCAGTCCTGAGGAAACTGCTATAGAAGGGAACGCACGTCTTTCCTCCACAGTAGAAGGCGAATTCAGCCCCAGGGCAAAATATCCTCAGCAACAGCCACAAGCAATAAAAAGGACTTTTTGCTGAAGGGGAAGGGAGGTCGGGATGGGAGGATGGGAGAGGAAGTAAAGAGACTGAAAATGACCAAAAAATGAAATATACATGTACCTATTCCACCAAAGGAATGGAACTGTTATGTATCGCAAACATACACTAATTTAAAAATGGAAGGGAAAACGGGGGCGGGCTTATTTCCCCAAAAGCATTTTAAAATTCACTGAGATATTTGTTGATACAATTTTTTTTTTCTTAAATTGGTTTCAAGGGAAAACTGGCAAACTTTTGTCCTCCAGGAATCTCTCTTTCGTTGTCTTTCTCCAGCCAAGTTCTTTCATTACCTCCCAACGGAAGCACCAGGAACAACACCCTCTTACTCGCTGTTTTGCAGTCAGACTTAAATGGGTCAAATTTCAGCCACCAGTGAAACAAGAAGGAGTTTGTTTGGTCAGATGTGGGATTACACAGACGCTTGCTCGATGCCAGTTTTCAGATGCTCATCCGCTGCACAGGAAGCATCCTGCAGGCCGGCGGCCAGGCCCATCCCGCCGGGTAGCGCAGTCCTGGGAAGGCACTGGACAGGGCTGTGCTGCAGCTTTCTCTCACTGCCGTGGACAACAGACGCAGCACCCGGCAGCTCGCAGGCTCGCTGGCACCTGCACAGCCAGAGCTTGATGGACACTGGCGTTTTCAACGCCTTTTCATTTCATAAAATTCCGGATCTACCATTTCTTAGTTGGATATCTGGCCAACCAAGACCTGAGTCCCTTCAAGGCAGCACTTTTATGATCGAGTCACTGCTCCCCATTGTCCACATCAGCATGGTCCCAGTGGCGTGGCTGTTTGGTGACACGTATTGCTGTGTGACAAAAGACCACCAAAATCAGTGGTTTTGAAGTGGGAGTCCAAGCAGCCCTAAGGACGCCCAGCACTCCCTTCACTTGGGTGAGGGAAGAGACATCACACACTAAATAAAAGCCACTTAGAGTCCTTTAATTAGCCGGCAGGCAAGAGTTTGCTAGCAGGTCAATACCTCTTGACAATGGTTTGTAAGAAAAGAGCATCTTTTATAGGGAGGGGGCATGGTTTCATTTCATAAAAGAATCCTTTTGATAGTTACAAAAAGTCGGGAGTTTGTGTTAGTTACAAACAAGTGTTTTTTAACCCTATGTTATGTTCTCTTAGTCATGTCTGGCCAGGCGCCCTCTCAGGCAGTCATTAGTTACTGACTTATGAGTTTAATAAACCAGGTGGTGTCAGGAAGGCGGGTCTGGAGAACACAGAGTTCAGGGAGGAGGATTCCCAGGGTGGACCAGGACTAGAGAAGTCTTTCCCAATCAACAGAAGTCTGGGGGCTTTTAAAGTTCAGGGTTAACTCAAAAATGGGGCAGGAGTTTAAGATGACAGCAGTTCAGCATTTCAATGTAACACAACCATCGTATTAGTCACGCGGTCAGTAGAGTCAGTGGTTTGCAAGAAAGCAGATTTAATACAGGACATTTACAAGTTACAACATTCACACACACAAGCCAAATGCAGGAAGAGTGCAGAACATCTATCTATGCACCGGAGACCCAAAAGATCCAATCAAGGGCTGAGAGCCCACAGCACTGTCCCGTGTACATCCGTGTCTGCACTAAAAGGCTGAAGAAATCTTTACTAGAACCAGCATATGATGCTCGCAGCGGAGATGAAGACCAGAGCTCCCCGAAGCAAACAGCAGCCATCCTTGATGACAGCCAGGCCCTGAGCTCCTTCTGTGATGAGAACAGCCGAATTACTTTTGGGAGAACCAGCCATAACAGAGCGTCTCCTGAGGAGCAGTCGCCCTGTTCTTCCTTCATGTTGCGTCAGCAATAACCTTCAGGTGGATCCTCTAGCCCAGAACCACACTGACTAGGTCCAGCTGGGTGCTCCTGCTCACGCTGACCACGATTGCTCCACCACAACTATTTTATTTCCCTGTGAGTTTGCTCACTGGACTGCAGTCATCCGAAGTTCTGATCAGGCTGGAGGGCCAAGGCAGCCACCACCACAGCAGCAGTTGATGTTGGTGGGGACTCTGCTGGGGCTAGAATTAGAGCACGTGCTGGGGCCTCTGTGGCAGAGGTCTGGGGGGGTCTTCCCCCGGGGAGTCTCCTTTAACGGTGGTTGGCTTCTTCAGAGGGAGTGTCCCAAGGGAACCAGGGAGACCCAGGCATATAATTAGTGTCAGCAGTTTCATAGTCATCCCTCAGCATCTGTGCAGGCCCAGTTAGTTCTATGACCTCCAAGGATATCAAAGTCCAAGGACGCTCAAGTCCCTTGTATAAAATGCTGTGTGGAGCACAGCCAGCCCTCGGTAGCCACAGATTCCACATCTGCAGATTCAACAATTGTGGGTCAAAAGTATTTTTTTTTTAAATTGTATCCATTCTGAACATGTAGACTCTTCTTCATTATTATTCCTGAAATGATACAACAACTTACATATCATTTATATTTTATTGTATGTTCTAAATAATCTAGAGGTGATTTACAGTATGCAGGAGAATGTACAGAGGTTACACACAGAACCATGCCATTTTACGTAAGGAACTAGGGCATACTGGGATTTGGTCTCTACGAGGGCCCCTGGGACAAATCTTCTGTGCATATCAAGGGACAACTGTATTCTGCTGTCTGAAGATTCATGTGGAAAGGACCACCAGGATTCATGTGGAAGGGACACAGACATATTAGAGGATTTGCATATCACCTGACATGTTTCATTCTTATAAACTTTCAAAATATATATATATATATAAGTAAATGATTTCGATACACAATGAAGACATTCTTCGTGGAATATCAGTGCACTCCTGTGTGGGTGTGGGTCCCCTGGGCCTGAACAAACATTTACATGAGAGGACTTGTCTGTCTTCTCCTCGCTCTGATCTCTGTCCACCCTACACATGGGGAGCGGGGTAGTGCTTACAGAGTACCACCCACACACCGTTCCTTCAGCTCATAGATGTTGCTAGAGCACCAGCCATGAGCCAGGTGTTTCTGTGTTTTTATTTTAACACTCCCAATAATGCTGTGATTGTGTGAGCAAGTATTATCCCCATTTTCCGGGTGAGTAGAATGAAGCCCGAAAATGAACGATTTGTAGTGGGGTTGCACAGTTTCAAAAGGGTAGATCCAGGCCTCCAGTCTAGCCCTTGCCACATGTCCCAAGACAAGGGAACTTGGATTTTTGCAAGCTTCTCCTTGCCTCTCACTTCCTGGGAGGCTGCAGATAAATAAGAAACACATCCAAGGTGGCAGGTGTAAGAAGGGGTGATAAGTGAAGGGCTATTAATTACTCCTGGGCTCAGACAAATAAGATCCTGGGCAAATGTGGGAAAATGTGTTCAGACTCTAAGCGGGGCCTGGGAATATCTCAGACTAACATTTCTATGTCTACACATGGTCAGTCTTCACTGGTTTATTCTTTGGTTTGGGAGTTTCAAAGTCCTCTGTGTCTCCTCTCTTGCCAGCCACTTCTTTCTTCCTTCCACTCATACCATTTCCTGGCACGAACAGAAAGGCTACACTGTTCCCATTACACAGAGGGTGGGCGAGTGAGAATTGGTATTTATTAAGACCCTCCCACATGCTAGGCGCTGCCTGGACGCACTCAAGCCCTGCTGTCCTCTAAAGTGGTCCTAGTCTCACAGAGGCTCGGGGCCTGGAACAGCCCAGGATCACAGGGCCGGTCGGATTCCAGTCCAGTCCAGACTGATTTCCATGTGCACACCGTGGCTGGTGTTGTTTAAACAGAACCTGGAGATTTATAAGTAGAAGAGAAGACTAGAATAAAGCCCTTGAAATTTATTGGCCACTTTGTAGCCTAAGAAGGAAACAAGAGGCTAAAAAGTAGATGTGAAAGAAGGTATAAAAGAAAGCAAAACTGTGCTATTTACTGTTAAACATTAATACGAGGGAGAAATTCAAGATGGGTGGAGTTGAAATGTATCGATAAGGACAAAAAAATGACAGTTTTCTTTAGTATGTCTAGAAATATGGGTAAATGTCTCAGTTATCCATTCGTGCATAGCAAACTTCCCCAAAAGTTACGGCTGAAAATAATGTTTGATTTCTCTTACTTCCAGGCTTGGCTGGCTTCACCTGGTAGGTTGAGCCTCACTACCTGCCTTTAGCTAAGATTATCGGCTGCACCCAGCTGAAAGTCCAGCTGAGTTGGAAAGACATACTGAGGTCTCAGTGATCTTCTGTGGAAGACTGGGGAAAAACATTTCTCTTGCTCCCAAACGCATTCATTTCCCCAGCATCTGTGGTTGTTACTGTACATGGGCACAGATGTGATTAAGAAACTTAAGAGTTCATCCTGAATTCTCCTGGCAAGCTCCTGATGCATTCACCGATGCCCACATAAGACAAAAGCTGGAAGAGTTTTCGCGCAGAGATGAGGTAGGGCAGGAGAGGTGCAGACACAGGCAGAGCTCAGCACCATGCAACCAAGTCAAGCTCCGCCAGCAAGGGCTGGGGGAGGACAGAGCGCTGTCTCCATCGGGCATCCAGAGCAAGTGTGGCCAACATCTTGATTTCAGACTTCTGGCCTCCGGACTAGGAGAAAATAGATTTCGGTCGCACACACTCTGGAAATGTGTTCCAGAAGTCACAGAAGCTAGTACATCTTGCAACTGGCCTCTTCCTGTGGCCAACTCAGGTTCCCCCGCAGCATGTGGTCTCACAGCAGTAGTACTTCTTTCCCGGTCGTGGCTTCCCTGAGCATGCTGGATGCAGAGCTGCGGCAGCACCCTATTCCGTGCCGCTCACGGGGTGGGAAGAAGGCCCCAGCTCTTGTTGGGTGGGTGGGGTGCCGCACCGGAAGAGAACAAATCGAGGCAGCTGTCTTGGCAGTGCCCCACTGTAGTAGGACACGGCCCTGATGCTCCTCAAAGGCACATGAAGCTCTCTGAGGACTTAGAACTACACAGTTTACTTTTTAAAACATCTTTATTAAAATAAAGAATGCACACAGAAAAAATGGCAACCTTTAATTGCATGGAAGGATATAAAATAAAAAGTGAAATTCCTCTCCAGTCCCATCACCCATTTCTGGGATCTTTTAAGCTTCTCTGTGTATCTTCTATTTATGTCATATAAACACATGTACTGTGTGTTTTTCCGAATACAATGTATATACATAATTTTACAAATATTATAGTCCCCAAAACTTGCCCCATCTAGCCCCATCAATCATTCTGCTATACAAAGATGGTAAACTTTTAAATTTTTTGGTTGCTTTTTGAAAACTGTTATTAACCTTTGAATCTCTCAGAATACTTATCACATTTCTTCCCTAATAGCATTAAATTAATGTTGGCTGAATGGAACTGAATTCATGTAAACTTTCACACATGTACATTATCTTGCTTTTGAAATTCTCTCCTTAGTTTTCTGCCACTTTAGACATCACTTAGCCCCACATTTTGTGTCATTTTGGCCTCTCAAAATAGTTCTGTCTTTGGAATTACAGTGAAATAACATCAAACATGAAAAGAGATCAAGGAAAGATGCTATGCAATAGTGGCCAGTCTAGAGCACAGAATATTATTGTGAAGTGAAGAACTTCAGGTTTTTCATACCAACTACAGGAAGTAATAATTAAAGTTTGAAAAATTCAAGATCTATGTTCATTGGCTTTCATGAAAAAATGAAGGTCACTTTTAATTACGATGCCAATCACTGGCGCTCACATGGGTTCATGAAATTCTTGCAAATTCAACTCAACGACCATCTGTGGAGTACTGACTCTGTGTTCATTGCTGTCTAAAGATGGACTCTAAAGATGACAAAGATACAGGAGTGTCCTTAGACGAGCCTGCTGCTCAAAGGAGGGTACAGGGACAGGAGGGTACAAGGACAAGTACCTGGTCACGGCCATGAGGTGGCGGAGGGAGGAGTGAGCTAAAGGAGTATCCGTGGACATGCTCAGTTCCAAGGAGAAAAATTACCACTATGGTATTACTTTCAAATTCCACCCAGCAAGGGAGTTTACGGTGGCTTACGGGCTTATGTGCACCACAATGTGGTTAAATAATAATGACTGTGGTTAAAAAATAATAATAATTTCTTTTATTTTGTTTTTCAGGAGATTTAAGAAGGGAAAATTAAACCCAGTTGAACTCTAAAACTTCACACGTATAAAGTTCAGTTCTGTTAGTGCCACAGTTTCTAGCACTCCGTAGAACTTATGCTGTACTTTCTCTGGGGTATCAAAAAGTATTGACTGTGAACTGTCCTCGGTAACTCTCACCTACCGTTTGTTTTCTGGCAATGACTGTGTGATCATAACACAATCTAGAAGATGCTCTGAAAGGCTGTCAGGACACTAACTAAAAACTTTAACAGTGCGTCTCCTGTCAAGGTTCTATAGAGGACAACTCAGACCCGAGGCATGCTGTCTGAAGCCCAGGTTAGACAGCTTTCCAGAGTCATCAAGTTAAGCAGTGTCAGGGAGCAGGCAGAATGTTAAGGAGGAAACCAACCGGAAATGGAATTTTGTTCTCAGAATGCTCTAGACAGCATAAACTTCCCTCAGTCTCCATCCTCTTAAACGTGATGCTCATCATGCAGGTAGCCTGTCTTTTTATTTCAACTTGCTTAGACAGAACTACCACACTGTCCTTGCAAATCTCACCACGGGGAAAGGATACGGGAGAAGGGAAAGTTAGAACTGACACACAATGAAGAAGTGGGAAAAACTCGAGTTTGATGTTCTTCTTCCTCTTGCAAACGCCTCTCACGCCTACCTGTCTAGAAAGGCTGATCCAGATGCAGACCCTAAGGTAAGAATATCAGTGCATAATAGAATATTACTCTGCTATAAAGAATAACAAATCTGAGGCATTTTTAGGAAAATGGATGCACCTGGAAAATGTAATACTGGGTGAAATAAATCAGATGGGCAAGCTTAAATATCGTATAGTATCACTCATTTGAGTAAGGCAAAATATAAGCAAAGAAAATGATAATGGATGAAGAGAAATGAATGAGGAGATAGAGCTCATCCAATAGGGAAATGGTCCAAGGAAACAAGGGTGAGGGGTAAGGAGGGGAAGGGGAAGTGAGAGGAATAAAGATGTGCCATGTGCAGGATCCTAATAACTCTAATCCATGTAAACAGATGCCATAAAATGAGCTAAGACAAATAATACTGTGGTGAACTTATTGTGGTCAACTTGAGCAGGAACGCCCAGCTAAACTGTTATCGTGGTTCCGGGTGTAGAAGATCCACCTGAGGATTGTTGCTGACACAGCATAAAGGAGAACGGGAGCAGAAGATAGTGGCCGGCTGTTTCCCAGGAGAAGCTCTGTTGCGGCTGGTTCTCTTGAAAGGAACTTGGCTGTTCTCATCACAGGAGGAGCTCAGGGCCTTGCTGTCATCGGGGATGGCTGCTGTTCACTTCAGGGGAGCTCTGGTCTTCATCTGTGCTGTGAGCATCGTATCCTGGCTCCAGTATAGATTTCTTCAGCCTTTTAGTGCAGACGCGGGTGTACACAGGACAGTGCTGTGGGCTCCCAGCCCTTGACTGGATCTTTCGGGTCTCCAGTGCATAGGTAGATGTTCTGCACTCTTCCTGCTTTTGACTTGTGTGTGTGAATGTTACAATTTGTAAATACCCCGTATTAAATCTGCTGTCTTGCAAACCACTGACTCTAGAAAAGTAACATATAAATATCAACAAATGTGTAAAAGGTGATAGGGGAATCAGAGGAGAAGGGAGGAGGGGGAGAGAAGGGGAAGGGAATTAGAAAAAAAAAATCTATATATGTAACTACTCCCCAAGATGATTGTAAACTGTTAGAATTGCAAACATGGAATAATAAAAAATTATTTTAAAAAAATCAGTGCAAGTAGTTGTAAGTAAAAAAAAAAAAAAAAAAAAAAAAAAAAAAAAAGTGATCCCAGAAAGCTCTGATAAGGGCAGAGCATGGTGAAAAACAGGAAGGAATTTGACCAATGAAGCGGAAGCACACATAAATCACTACCAGATCAGTGCGTGCTGAACTGCAATGAGGACCCTCATAGGCAGTGGAGAACCTTTCTAGTTAGCCCTAGCAAGGAGCAAGAACACTGGGGTATTCACCCAGTAACTCCAGTCTCCAGGGCTGTAGGCTGTCTCTGAGGCATTAAAACCCAACCTTCCGGCCCTCCCAGCGGACCTGGCGACCCCGTGGTGGATCGCTGTGGGGGTGCCCCAGAGCGGCTCTGACCGAGGTTACAGGGCGGATGCCAGCAGCTGCTCTGCCCCATCTCATCCTTCAACCCAGCGCTTCCAAACCCTGTTCTTGGCATGCGGTCTCCCTTCCCTCAACGTTTTACAGTTAGGTATCATCTTTCACAGAGAAAAGAGACTACGGGGGAAGGGTGAGTAAAAGAAGAAGGCTTGCGTATGTGTTGATATTAAAAAACTAAGAATTATTCTGATGAGTTCTGGGCCCCCGGGGAGAGCTCTTACAGAACTGATGGGAATTAGGGGGGGAAATTCTTGTCTTGTATTTGTACTAAATAGCTCTGCTTTGATTAACGTCAATGTCTGATGGGAACAATCCAGTGAGATTTGTCTCTCCTTGTCTCTTTACATCACAGACATGTATCTGCCTGATATTCCAGGCAAGAAAAGTGAGTAAATACACACACTGTTGTGTGTAAGCTTTCTACTTCCAAAGAAAGTTTTTATAAGCAATCTAAATATAACTGAGAGCCCATGTGGTCCAGCTTTGAAATGATATCAGTCAGAGAAACGTGGTTGGTCCAGATGAGCCTACAAAAAGGGCTTTACTTGGTCTTTATGCACAGAAAACCAGTTCTGTAATTTTCTCTATTTATCTTTGCCTTTACTGTTCCTGCAAACTATCTTTCCCAGTCTTTACTTTTACTTCCCATATACCACACTTTCCCAGTTCTCTCTCTCTCTCTCTCTCTGTTTCTCTCTATCTCTGTCTCTCTGTCTCTCTCTCCTTTTAAAAAGAAAATAGGTAACTAAAATACCTTACCAGCTTTATTCTTTGTCCATTCCCATGTTTCCTATGATTTCCATGACAAGTGCCATCCTAGAACCATGGTGAGATGTGTGCCGAGAGGAGAGAGGAGGCTATAATTTGGGAATTGAGGGAGTTCGTACAAACTGACGCCTACATTTATAATCCTTTTCTGTTCTACTTTCTTTTTCACTTCAAACTTTTTCATTGGTGCTCACTAGTAGTACAGAATGGGGAGATTTATGATGGTATATGGTACCTGCCGATATCATATTTTTTCTATCACTCTTTACCTGCCTACATCTATCTATCTATCTGTCTCTCTACTGGAAAAGTATGAAAAACATCACTAATATTCTTGTCTTCTAACTTTGCTCTCTTTTCTCTCTGTGGCCAGCCACCTCCTCCTCCTCAGTACTTTCAACAGTCAATAAAATGGAAGAGTTGCATGAACAGTTCTTCGAACGTGTTGTTCTGTTGGTGGTCAAGCAAGAAACACTCGACAGGAATCACCCCCAACCTCATGTGTCATTTGAAGGGGAAAACTGCTAGCCTCTGAGTCCCTTAAATAATCTTCTCACTTTATCTATATACACACCCAGTATTACGAAGAAAACAGTCACCTTTAATGTAACTGATCAGTCCTCACTACTGATAATAATGTATACCTTTCATTAACACACACATATAAATCTTAGACTTTTTATATCAAACTAAGAAAGGAATAGTGTAGAAGTGGGTAATAAAAGTCAGTCCTACTCAAGATGTGAAATTCTAAACAAAAATATTAGTGAAGTAAATCCTACAACCTATAAAATAATGCATTATGACAGCCAATTTATCTTATTAATTTTGCTTTGAGTTAACACTGCACAAGTCACCACGTGGTGTACTGTACCACAATGACAGTTTAAGTATGATCTCTAAGGATTCAAAAAGGCACTCAAAAATTAGCATTTACTCATGAGAAAAACATTAAGGTAAGAAGAGAGAGAAACACCCTTAATCTGGTAATTCTGATATTTATCTACCATAATGATATTTATCCACAATAATGAAACACTAAAATCTTTGTCTTTTCTCTCAGAAACAAGACAAGGATGCCTTTTCTTTCTCTTCACTATTGACTTGGAGGCCCTAGCCAGCTCTGCAGGATAAGCGAGAAATATAAACACACACCAACCAGAAAACAACCAACAAAACTGTCACCATTTACATACGACTGTCTACACAGAGAATGCAGAGAAGTCCACAGAGAAACACATTAGGACTAGAGAGCGAAGCACAGCTCCTGGATATCAATTTAACATATGAGAAACAACTGCGTTTCCCTACATCAACAAAAAATAGTTAAAAAGTCTGATTTTTTTTTTGGTTTTTTGTTTGTTTGTTTGTTTGTTTGGTGCTGGGGATCAAACTCAGGGCCTCGTGCTTGCAAGCCAAGTACTCTAACCACTGAGCTAAATCCTCAGCCCCCTTAAAGTCTAATTTTAAAAACTAGAGTAACAACAAATACAGGGCTCTCTTGAAGACTTACCTATGGAGGATTCTCTTTAGAACGCTAAGATTTGGGGCTGGCGATTTAGCACAGTGGTAGAGTGTGTGCCTAGTAAGCACAAGGCCCTGAGTTCCATCCCCAGCATCCCCAGAAAAGAAAGGAAAAAAGTGTCCCTCTTGTCCATGGCGTATTGTAAGCTTCATGTACTACAAATAAGTACTAATTTTAAGTGTTACTCTTTTTTTTGCTGACACCACAGAAATGAGCTTCTACTTCTTGAATTGTTTTTAGAAGAGAAGCTGTTTGTGTTATTTTATTTTATTCTATTTTATTTTGAATCTTAGCAGGGATAAACTATCCCTTGAAAGCTACAATCTTTTTTTTTTTTTCCCCAGGATTGGGTATTGAACCCAGGACCTTCACCTTGAGCTACATTACTCAGCTCTTTGTTATTTTTTGATTTTAAAATAGGGTTTTGTTAAATTGCTAAATTGCCCGAGCTGGGCTGGAACTTTCCACCCTCCTGCTTCAACCTCCAGGGCTGGAATTACAGGGATGCACCGCCATGCCCAACTACTGCAGACTCTTTCCTTATGAAAGGTAAACATTTGGATCACCCCCGCTGCAGGCTACTCTTTTTGCTGGAAGTCAACACAATGGACCATGTGTGCATCCACGCGAATGTCAAGCAGAGGCCCTGGGAGCTGTTGCTCTCAGGAGTTGGGTATCCTGTGCAAGCGTGTGTGTTGTAAGCAGAATCCCTCTCTATCTGCTCTCTGTGTCTCTGTAGATGGCATCCTGCCTGTGCCTGGGGGTTGCTCCCAAGCAGTTAGGTGTGCTCACATTTGCTTGCAGGAGATAGAGTCAGAAGCTGCAGGAGCGTCAGGGAGGATGTTCTGGAAAGAGGATCACAGGAAACCTGGGTGGGCTTGCTGGGGCTTGACCTGAACTCAAGAGCTGATGGCCCACATACGATTTCTCTTAGGTCTAAGCGATCCAGACCCAAGTAAGTATTTCAAGAGAAGACACCCACACGAGACTCTCTGAAGTCCCAAAGGAGGAAATGAGAACTTGAAAACCTGATTTTAGAAGGGAGAAGAAGCGCAAACCCTCCCTGTATCTCACTTCCTTCATCACGGGATCCGTGGACATGTTTCAAGACTCTTTCAGCCGGTAAGAGAAAGGTGGAAAGTGCCACAGGAGGCATCCCATGGGCAAAGCGAGAGGCCTCCCTCAAGCCACCCAGCAGGTTCACTCTGACCCTGCGGATCCTGAAGCAGCCATCCCTCCGGCTGGAGTATGCAGACATTGTATTCAGCCTCAAAATGCAAGTCAGGCACTAATACTCACTGTGATTTCAGGGAAGGCTTCAGTGGACAGCGCGGAAACATCCATGGGATTTCCCAAGATCAGTGGGCTCAGAGCACAGCTCCCAGGCAAGCAACGTGGGCCTTCCCTGGGAATCGTTAGGAATGCTGACTTCCTGGTTGCGTGCCACATTCACCGAACACTGAGGGTGGGAGCACAAGGATGAATAGCGGTTCTGGTGCATACTCAAGTGTGAGGACCAGAGGGCTGTCAGCAAAATCTCACACCAGCGAGGGCTAGCCCGCTGAATTTAACTTTTCCCCTTAGCACCTTTGAACACCCTGCCTGGTGAGCTCAAAGTATTCCCAGCTCTCTGCCTTGCGGGCATCGGGTAGGGTTACATTCTTCATGCGTGAAGGGAGCCCTCAACAATGCCAATTCTATGGCGCTTTCTCTATCCCTGTGTATTTATTTATGTTGGAGACAGTGGCTGCTGTATCAAGCGGGGTGCCACAGAAGGAGACAGGCAGAAGTTCTTGTTACTATAAACCACTAGGTTTGGGGTTATTATTGCTGCAGCACAGCTCAGTCTATCTTCATCAAGAAACTAGGACCACGTTTCCGAAAATTTCTGAATATGCTCTTATTTCAAATATCTTGTCCCATTTTTAAACCACAGGTTTCAGCCCAGTCTTATTTCAATAATGTGTTATCTAGAAGTTCTCTTCTGTGCCCCTTTGTGGTCTAACATGGAGCTGGAAGCACTGCAGGAGCTTAATAAATACTAAGTTATTGATCTACCACCATCTACATTTGCTTTAAAGACCACTCTCCATTTATAGCCCGTGTTTGTCTGTAAAAATCTATCTACTGTAAAGCAACCCTCATATTTCCCCCTCAAATGGTTTCTTTCTCTCTTGGTAGTACTTAAATCCAGCATTTGAGTCTCCTTGCTTTGTTTTAATTATTAACTGTGATTAGACACTCCAAGGGTTCTGGAGCAACCGGGCAATTGAACACATGTAATTTTCCTGATTATTTCCCTGACTCAACCCAGAACAAATAAAAACAAACAACAGAAGTCAAAGAAGGAGTGTTTGTTTTCTCAGCTAGCTCAGTGTGGATTTACACCTCTTTCCCATTTGCACTAATGAGAATTACATGAGTAATTCTCCCACGGTGAACACCACCCTGAAGTCCTTTTCGTGCCTTTCTAAAGTGGTAACAAGAATTTAAAGCTATTTTAGGGCACATAACTAAAAAATAGCAGCTACCACACAGTGTATCCAAACCTAAGCATCTTTCCAGAATTAGATCGTGCCATCCCAGAGATGTGGGGACATGTGTTTGTCTCCTCAAGACCTGGCAGGCATCTAGCCATTGTAAGAAGCAGTCACTCCATGTTTAGTTGAACACACAAATGAATAAATAAATGAATGAATTCAAAATTTTCTTTAAATGATTTCACTGTAAGAAACTAAAGACCAAATCTTGCTTAATGATCCTTATGGAAGAAACATAATTTCTAAACTTGTGCTGCTCAAGATTCTTTATTTAAAGGCTTCTGCCTTGACTACAATCTCTAGTCTCTGAAAATGTATCTTCTTCATCCCAGGAAGCGCTTCCAGCCCGGAAGCCCACATTAACAGCCCTTCTAAGGCAAAGACCCTATTTAAACAGATAAGGGACTGTGACCAGAAAATGAACTAGGAACGAATGACAATGATCCTTACATGGCCAGTAAATGCTGACAATATTAACTAAGCCAATAAAACCAATGGTGGGCAAATACCTTAATGTGAACAAGAACAGTGATTCTGCCATTTCCTTGAACCCCAATTTGCTTCTGGCAGTCCAGGTGCCAAGCGAACAGCCACACAAAGGGGAAGGTTCCAGGGCTCCGTTTGTGGCCAGGGAGATTGCAGGCTTCTCCTCCAGGCTACTGAAGTACTTAACAAACTGACTAGGATTCCCAGTCCGAAGTGGACCAAAAGACTATCTCAGGAGGAAGCGCAGGTGAAGGGAACTCTGGGAAAATAAGATGGTCGCTCCCTAAGCACCATCTCTTTCTCTAAGACAGTCGCCCCACAGGAATTAGTGCCAGGACCACCACAGACACCAAAATCCAGGTGTTCAAGTCCCTTCCATACACTGGTGCCAGGTTAGCACATAACCTATGTAATCCTCCCCAATCATCTCTGGATTACTTGTAGTACCTAATACAATGGAAATGCTGTGTAAATTGTTGTTTTACTATATTATTCCCTAAATACGATATTATTTAAGGAATAATGACAAGAAAAAAAGTGTGTACATGTTAAGGACAGATACAATTCTTTTTGTCTAAATATCTTCAATCCAACTATAGTTGGCTACATCTGCGGATTTGGAACCTGAGAATACAGAGGTTTTCTGGGTAGCCAAGGACATTTAAAATGACATGAAATGACTTCCTAATTGACTTATTCTAAAAAGTTTTTACTCTGCCTTCATTAAAGGTTTGGCTGAAATGCAAGTTTTTAATCTTCGAATGCAAATTAGTCACAGAGTCATTTACACCTCCATATGAATTGGCTTCCCCACCATGTATATTTTTCCCCGGACCCTTTGTTTCCTTAGAAAAACAGACAATAACTGCTCAGTTAGACTCATTTTCCCAGCCATTTCCTATACATCACATGACACCGTGTTATTAGGGAGAGTAACAGAGAACAAAGAAAGCACTTGTCAAGGTAACTTTTCACGGTTACATTCTAGGGTCACATCATTCACCTGCAGTATTCCTTGATATTGGCTTCTTTTCATCAGGATATTAGTCACAAGCAATGGAAACCAATTCTGGTTAATCTGAAGCAAAAAAAATGAATTTTTTACAAAAATACTGGATAGCTTATATAATCACCAAAATACGGTGTCGAGACTCAAAAACTATACAGAGTGCCATGTCAAATCAGGTCCAGAACCCGTGAGGTGTCCACCGCCACTGCTGAGCTCCGGACCCCACAGCACACACGGCCAGCCTGCCGCAAGGCTTGCCAGAGCCCAGCGCGGAGTCCCTGCACGGCCTCCCGGAAGTGCGCTCTGCCACCCTGCCGCTTCCTGCTGCAGTGGCATGTTGTGAGTCTCTGCGAGGCCCTATGTCAAAGCTCGGGGCAGCTTCCGTTGGTGGACTTGACCCGTGCCTGCGAAGTGGCAGAAGCAGACAGTGAGAGTGTCATTCTGCGGCCTAGCATGGGAGAAAACGCCTCTAAATACATTTTCAAGATTTTTCTACTCTCCAAAGTTTAGATTTCAGCTGTGGAATATTCCCACTTTATTGAGAGTGTTGATATACTTAAAAATCTGTGTGTATGTATACCCTAAATAAATAAAGGCCATAGAACTGTGTACCTTCAGATGGCTTGCACCAGACAAGGTAACCATTAGTAATTAGGAAGGGGGAGAGAGAAGAGGATGGCCCCATTTTTCTAATACCAAAAAGACTCCAACATAAGTTGATGAGTTGGAGATTTGAGAATCTTTATGGAAAAAAAAAATAAAAGTTGAATCCAGGGATGAATGTACTGTTTCCCTCAGGATTCATTATCTAAACTAATGGATCTACCCTGTATTTGATTGTGATGAGATTTCTCTTGGTGTTTGAGCTGTTTTACATTATGTTGTTTTAGCAAATTTGGAGAAAACCAGAGTTAACAAACATCCTGTACTGTAAGTTGTTACTATCTACTCCAACTAAATCTTATTGTTTGGTGATAAATCCAGGGAGCAGAACACATGGAATCAGGAGCTGAAAAATGTGGGTTCATTTTCTAACTTCACCATACCATGGTGGACCGATACAGAAAGGAAGAGAATGAGAGATTTAATACCTTGCTCCTTCTCCACCGTTCTCTGTGTTTCCTTAAATCTCCCAATTTAGGACAAGAAAAGCAGAAGCAACAGACAGGAGTTCTAGGTGACTATCAGAGCATCATTGATGGCCTGGCGAGAGCTGGGGGATGCCGTGTGGAATCGTGTCAACCATGACAGGATCTCAGAGCTTAAGTGGACATTTAAAGTCATCCAGACCAAGTGCCAGACAGGAATAGCCTCTGTGGCATGCCTGAAAGGCACTTGTCCCAGCTTCTACTTCAGACGCCCCTGTGATTACCAGGACCTGTACCATGCACATTGTTTGGAAGTTACGAGACACAAATCTACCTGCTGTAATTTCGGTCTGAAATGTCCCGACTGTTAAGGACTGGACCCTAGTCGGTGGGGCAACCCAGAGTTTGGTGTCACCTTTAAGAATAGGGGCTTGTTTGGAGGAAGTTAGGTCACTGGGGGCTTGCCCTTGAAGGGGTATTAGGACCAGGATCCCTTTCTGTTTTTCTCTGATTTTTGGCTGCCATGAGGTGAGCAGGTCTGATGCACTGTGTGCCCCCCACCATCATGAGCACACTACCTTGCCACAGGCCCCAAAGCTATGCGGCCAATTGACAAAGGACCAAAGTAAACCTCTCCTTGAAAAAACATCAGTGTATCTCAAGCCTCCGTTATAGTAATGGAAAGCTGACTAACACACCATCTAATAGCCTTGCTTCTTCCCAGAGCCCATAAGATGCTCCACCTCTATCTTGCAAATATCTGAAGATACTTGCCTATCAGCAAACATTAAATCGTTTCTAATACATCTAGGGACTGCTGGTTCCTCACCGTTCTCACTCTCATTACATCATTTCTTGAATGATTCCTGCTATCCTGTGAGACCTTCCTGCCTCTAGTCTGGCCTCCTGCAATCCATTTGTAATACATCAGCCTGACTATTTCCAACGTGAACCTTCTTTTTAAAAAGCCCTCAGATAGAATCTCACTGACTTCTTGATTTCTAACTCTGTTAGCTCTTCATTATCTATTCCTTGCTTCTTTTTCCATGATCATCACTCATCATCTCTTACCTTTCACACAAAATCCATCACAGTGTGGATCAGTTCAAGTTCCTAAGGCCATCTTGCTCTCCCATGCGAGCCCTGGTGCACACTCTCTGCCTAGAAAGCTCCTTTCCCCACGAAGGGCTCACTCCTGCCCATTTTCAGACTCCCTCCCCCACCGGCTCATGAGGCTGAATCAGACACCCCCCCCCGGTACTTGGTTCTTAATCTGCATTATAAATATTAATGTGCTACATTAAAACCATCTACTTACTACTTGTCCGTCTTTACCATCAAAATATAGCTCTGAAAGGAGGGCCTTCCACAGCCAGTTCACCACTGTGTCTCCAGTGCAATGCCTCCCTGGCCTGTTGGAGGAGTTCCATCACCCCCTGTTGAAGGATGAATCCAGTGTCCTCAACCTTTCCTCCTTTGACTTAGCCACCGAGCTATCCATGATCCTGGGTGCTCTCTGCCATTACCCCGTATTTCCACAAGTTCATCAATATTCCACCTAAATATGAGGCTCAAACTCAAACATGATCCTGAAGCCAACACAGGGAAAAGCAAGCCCTAGCAAAGAATCTAAGATGGTGTGTGACCTGTGCTTCAGGTCCAGCTATCCTTCTTTCTGCTCTTCTTACTCTGAAGCTGCTGCTACCTGGGTTAGAACCTCAGAATGTGCTATGCCGGTAGGTCAGGGGCTCTGCCAAATACCAATTGGAAGTTTCATTTCTCTATAGCAGAATTAACAATAACTTAGCCATATGCTGTACAAGACACACATTAAGAAGAACTTAATGGCTATTAATAAAATATTGATGCATTTGTTTATCAGGCTAAATATCTGAAAATAGTATGGATCCTTTCCAGCTGATAACTTAATCTTGGCATCCTGCAATGTGAAAGTCATTGCTGAAGAGTGCTCTTTAGAACACTGATGTATGAACAGTGGTTTTATTATTCAGTGGCTAGCCCAGACAGTGTTGCAGAGAAACCTGTCCATCTCGACAGCATTGAGGAATGTATTCAACATATTTAAGGGCTATTCATGTATCTTCCATTTCCAAGCTCTCATTTTTAATACATTCCCTAGGTAATACTCTGAAGCATGTATACTGCTTGATTATCCATGTATTTTAATCTCCTCAATGTTTCCAATTGTGTTTCTCATTATTCAGTTTTCCTGCTTATCTTCACCATCAACAGCAAGTCTTTTTATTTATTTTTTTAATTTTTTTTTGGTGTCAGGGATCGAACTCACAGCCTTGTGCTTGCTAGGCAAGCACTCTAACCACTGAGCTAAATCGCTGGCCCCATCAACAGCGAGTCTTATCTCAGTGTAATAGCCAGGTGCTCTTCCCTCATTAACAAATATCCTCAGGCTTCTTAGCATTTTATACATGATTCAATCATTTCACATACATGAAAACTTTTAATCCTTCAAAAAGATAAATAAAAGCCCAAAATGCATAACATTATGTGATTAAATAGCAACATGCACATAAATATATACCATTCTTGCATATAGTCACTGAATTCTTTACCATCCATAACATGTAAATAAATATGATCAAAGAAACCTCCAAATAAGTAGGCAATATGACTAGTATGATCACATGAAAGTTAGGCCCCAGCACTCTTTGAGAAAACGGACCTAAGTAAATCAGATTGTTGGTAAATGGATGAATGGACATAGACAGATACATATACAGACAGAAAAAGACAGACAGGGAGAAAGACAGGGTGACTTTCCCTGACCTACTTCGTGATTTTAAAGGAAATTTTAGCTGCAGTCCAATTTCCCTTTCACTGAGCATAGTCTATGATGACAGTCTTGGAAGAAGACTCTCCAAAATTTAAATTCAGCTGGAGGGGTGATCAACTCTACAGCTTAGGTAACCCCATCTCTCTGGGCCCACTGTCCACTTCTGCAAAAACATTTACGAGGTTCTTTCTACTTCCAGTAACATAGGAGTCTATAGTATTAAAAATTATTCTACAAGCATTAAATCATGCTTGTGGTGTATACATTTACTACAAATGAGAGGAAAGGTTGTATAGATGGGGAGGGCTCACGGGAGAGATAATGTGGGAGACTACAGACAGAATACCACCAACTACAACTAATTGTCAAATTGGGCCAGCCAGAGGTTAGGCGGGAAGGTCTGTGGACCGGGAATCTGGCAATGGGATGAATTCATCGAGACCAAAGAGTTGCAATGACAGGAGGAGACCACCTGGATACGTAGATTGAATGAAAATAATCAACATTTATTGGGCAATTAGTCAATACTTTCAGAAACCTAGAACAATACTTACTCACTCAATAAATAGTTCAATAAATATCAGCTGCATTTGTACATTTTCATAATTGATAGATTTCTAGAAATATCATGAGACAAACATTATGCACAAATGATTTGATCTACAGCTAAGGTTCAGAAAAGCTGAGATTGGGCTGGGGACTTAGCTCAGTGGTTAGAGTGCTTGCAAAAAAATAAAAAAGAAAAGCTGAGATGTCCACTAACACTTGGAAATCTGGAAATCGCTTTTACTTGTTCAGCTTTCCAAGAATAGGTGTGTCCCTAAGTGGAAGGTTGGTTCTGAGAACATCTTTGCACTCATCTCCAAAGCTCTGGGCTGCTGTCTATGTGGCCAGCCTATCGGAGTGAGTGGGTATGAACGCTAAGTGGATGCGTCCTAGGGATGAAAGAGAGCTGAAGTGAGAACATTCTGTGACGTTCTGGGAAGTCTGGGAAACTGGACTTCAGTAACAATCCAAAGAAGGAACCTAGAGCCTGTAGCCCATTTGTCAGCCAGATCAGTTTAATCTGGTAATCAATTTAAAAAGGTGGAAGGATTATTTTAGCTTACAGTTTTAAAGGGTTTACAACATGGTTGGTTGGCCCCATTGTTTCAGGGCCTGTGGTGAGTAAGTGGTAGAGTGCTGTTCACGTCATGGCAGTCCGGAAGCAAAAAGAGGAACAGGAAGCAGTTAGTGTCCCACAGTCCCCTTCAAGGGCACACCTCCAGTGACCTAACTTCCTTCCACTGAACTCCGCCTCTTAAAGGTTTCACCGTGTTGGTGTTTGAGAAACATTCAAGATCTGAACTGCAGCAGTCCCATATGACATAGAGGGGAGTTCTGCACTCGAGAGGGCTGGGAATTCTCACTGTACTTATGCCAGATGTACCTGATAGTACCTGCCCGCTGAACGCAGGGCTGGGAAAGAATGCCGAGTGTACAAGGAGGGCCTACCTGAGCCTCTGGAGCAATGATGCCCAGAAGCATCATGGGCAAGCAAACCAGACTGCTCATGGGAAGCATGAGCTACAGCCCTAACAAGAAAGAAATGTGTATCTCGATAAATTAAATTCTATGTCTGAGTGTCCTAGGAAAGACTAATTTTTTTGAAATAAAAGTGAACCAGCAAGGTGAGTAGTCATCTGCCATGGCGAGGCACCACGGGATGCCTGAAGCTGCAGACAGTATGAATACTATGCGTATGATGTTTTCTCCTGTACGAATACACACCTAGGATAAAATGCAAGTTATACATCAGATGCAGAAAGAGATTAGCAATAAAAACTCATAATAAAATACAACAATTCTAAGAATACATTGAAATAAAATCTATACAAAGAAAAGTGTGTTCAGAGTGAGAGGGAGTCCTTTGAGGGGGATTAGTGCCAATGTGTCTTTTATTGTAATAAATTGAATTTAAGCATTAGCCATAAAGAAAGTCTACATGTGTGTGGTCTCTCTCTCAAACAAGTCGAGACAAACATTAACATTTTCAGACAGCATTTGGCCCCAAATAACTAAAAAAAGAAAATGAAGGGGTAGATGTGGTCAGAGAGATAAGGGGAGATTAGTGTACTCGCACTTTCTACGAGCTTACGATAACTCTGGGGAGAAAAAACACATGAAACGGTAACCTTGGTTGTTTGCAGTTGCTGCTTTATTTTCTTCCCAGCATCATCACTGTAGGATGTTGCCTCATAAGCTTATCTGTGTGTGTGTTTGCTTCCTCCAGTGGAATGTAGGCACCTCGGACTGGGGCAAAACCTAATCTGATAAGTTAACATCTGTACCCTCTACACCTAGACCAGTGCACAGTACATAATAGATGCTCAGTATGTGGTTATTAAATGTTATTCAAAAGGAATAATCCTTTTTTCTGGCTCTGATGTAGCCCTTAGGGGATGATGGAATTGTGACTCTGAAACTTCGAGAGATATTCAGGCCTCAAGGCGAGGGGAGGGTAGGGACCAAACAAGAAATCAGAAAAAAGAAAAAACAATACAGCTAATGGAATAACAAGGAAGGTAAAACGTCAGCCTTCACTTATTGGTAATTGTTACAGCATATTCTGTCTCTGACTGAATGTTCCACAAACAAGTCATTAAGGTAATCTTCATCGCAGGAGGTAGTTGGAAGAAGCCACGGCTACAACATGTTTCAAACAGCTGGCGAATGGCAGAAAAACTAGAGGAAAAAAACCACACGCAACATCCTGTGAGCTGGCGTTTTCGTGGAATTTAAAAATAAATGTCAAGAGACAGAACACAATCATTTATGAGGTACGAAATTAGATCTCGGGTCGCCGCATTTGTTCAGGGGACAGAACAGAGACTTCTAAATGCTACCTTGGCAGTGAAAGGGAGCAGCTGCCTGTGGAGGGTTGTGAGCTGGTGCAGGCAGCCAAGATTCAAATTCGCAGGTCGTTGGGGGAGGGGAAAGACCTTCCAGAGTGTCCTATTCTTAAATTTAAAGAATATTCTCCCTAAATCCTTCTCATAGGGCATAAAACCTTTCCAATTCTCCAAACTCTTCTGAGTGCAGGGTTTGTGCCCACCCGGGCTTTTGTGGACAGACCTTCCTCCTGGCCTCTAGCCACACTCACCCATCCCACCCACCCTTCCTTGGGGCTATGCAATGGCTCGTTTGATGCTTCACAGGCAGGTTTGATGGCTTCATGAAGAGTCTCTCTGTCCCCCACTTAGCAGTCACCACCATTCCAGCTGTACTGGTTTCTGAATGTACCATCTGCTCGCTCTGTTCACTTCCAGAAAGGACAGATCCTCTACGGACTAAGATGGGCTTATGATTTCCAGCAAGCCTCACCCCCATCTCAACGAGGAAAACAGATGCACAGCACCTAGTTTGGTCCTTGGCCGTCCCCTCCACCTGCGACCACCAAGGCTCTTCGCCTATCCAGCCTGGCATGTGCAGAACGCAAGTGTCTGGAGAGGAAAGCAGCCCCCGAATTGTTCAGGGGGACAGGGGGGTAAACCCCACACCCTCAGCCACTGCTGAGGTGCCACAAAGCCTCAGTGGGACTGAAAGCAGCCGTGCACAGGACAAGGCTCGGCCACTCGCCCTGCCCCACTCTGTCCTTGTGCCCTTAGTCCCCTTCCAGTGTTCCCAGGAGTGACTCAAACAATCGCCTTGAGCTGTCTTTAAAAGAACCTGTACTAAAACAACAAACTAGAATACAAATGACATATCGAAAAGGGTATTTTCCAATGAACAAAAGTACACCTCTATTAAAACTCCCAGTTATCAGCGATACTTATAATTCCTTCTGGCTGTGTTTTCTAATGCTACATTTGTGAAGGAAGGATATTTGAAAAAAAGGCACGTCCTTCTGAAATCTAGTATTAATGTTTTATTGAGGAAGTCCCCCCTTATAATGGGACTTCGTATGGTATTGGATATTGTAGTTCGTCTGGGAAGAAATACTGACACGATTTAAAGGAGATATGAACTCGAGCAGAATGAGGCTGGGAGCTAAGGGTCTGCAGTGCAGCAGGCCCAGAATACTGCAGTGTGAATAAGTACTATTTGGGAGCCTTCACATTATAAATTTTATAATCTAAGAAATAGAAATGCAATACTCATTCCAAAATAGTCTTAAAATAGCCCCTCACTCCTCAAAGCAATTCTTTCAGTTAGAATCATACTCAAGCTGGTATTTTTAGCCACTTTCTTACTATTATTTCACAATATTAGCAGGAAGAGTTCATAAAACTGTACTCTGGTTTATAATCATTATGTACTTATTTTAAAACTATGTTCAAAAGGTGACAACAGTGACAAGAAAAGTTCCATTCTTACTAACATTCGTTGCAGTATTGCGTTATTTAGGCAGGACTTTCTCTAATGAGAGGCCTGCTGTGTCAGTGTGTTGCATAAACACAGGACCCGTTGATGGCATGTACTTACCGTGACCCGGCAGGCTGCCTTGCAGCCACCCAGATGCCGTGTCACAGCCACACCGGCAGCTGGCCTCCCGGACCAACTTCTCGCTGTGTTCATAGAAAAGGTTTTATTACAATGTAAAAGAAGAGATTGGGTGGGAGAGCAGCATGTGGAAAGAGGAAAGAACTTTCTTGGCTATCATGATCGTCCTATTTGCTCATTGCTAACCGAAAAATTGGCATTGATAACGCACAACAAAAACAATAAATTCTTCTCACGGTCCTCTCTAAACCAGCACCAGTGAGCCACGCTTTCCTGCTGCTGAAGTCTTGGGGCCTCTCTGTAGCACTTTGGGTCACTTTTTGTAAGTGACAGTTCCCTCACTAAAGCATTAAAATGTCCGCAGCACTTTAACCCCACAACTACCAGTTGTAGCATCAAAACTCTGAGCTCTTGTTCGCATGAGTCTTCTGCTCACCCACCCGGCTCGGACAGAGCCAGGCTCAGCGGCCTGGAGTGAGGGTGATGGAGGCCACAGCTTTCACTGGCGCTTGGTCATCTGTCCGAGTCGGATGTGTGCAGCTAACTCCTCTGCAGGCTGCTTCTGTGGGCTGCTGCAAGGGGCTGCCAGCTGCAGGTCCGTCCAGTAGGAAGGGCTCTGCAGACTTCAGAGCCACTCCCCACCCTCCTCCAGGCTTTGCCTGGTTAAAACGGCTTTAAGGACTGCCCAGTTTCCTTTCGCAGGGTCCACACCCTGGAAGACCTGGGCCTCTGAGCTTGCTCCATGGATGAGGGGCTGGCTACTGATCTGGATCGGTTGCCCTCTGCTCACTGGCACGTGCTCTCCTGTCGTTAGACATCTCCTGGCAAGAGTCCGGCAATAATCCTTAGGTTCCCAAGCTCCCCGGGGCACAGGAAACCTCTCTAAGTTGCCAATTGAAGTTTCCTCATGTGGTTTGACGGGAGAGAGACAAATCGATCCCCCTCACCACGGGAGCAGGAGGAAGGTGCTGGAACACGACATCGGCTCCAGCTTGGTCCCCTTCACTGTCCTGGGGGCAGCAGGCTGGCCCTGCCAGGTTTCTGTAGTCTCAGTGTGGTCTGGGTTCTACCCTGGTCTCTCTTTAGGATGTTTGGGCACTTGGTACCTACTTTATTATTCACGGCTTTTGTAGCCTCAGCCAAAACTGAGGCTGAAAAAGGTTCCTTTTAAATATTATACAAGAGCACAAAATTTAATAATGGCATACTGAGAGGGAGACGGCTATATGCACCAGAAATTCTTGAAAGAGGAACGTTGTATCTGTTTGGAATAATTTCCGTGAGAGAGAAGCTGAGGGCCCCCAGGGACTGGCTGTGGTTAAACTTCCCTGCATGTGTCAGGGATGGGGGAAGACGAAGCCAGCAAGATGGGGAGTATCCCCTCCTTGTTGTTAACTCAAATGCGCATTGAAGACTCCACAATGAAAACATGCACAGTGTGTTTGCACTGTCAGTGGACTCGGTGGGAACCAGGAAAAGCCTGATTTATTTTTGTGGAAGACCCAGGTAGAGTATGGCAGAAAATGATACAAAGAGAAAGCCAGTCTTGGAAAAGCAGAAACCTCAACAAGTTCCTTGGACCAGAACAGGCTAGAGACAGAGAAAGCTACCAGCATTTGCCAGGAGGCTGCGTAGTGAGGGGCCCACAGCCTGTCTGCCTTTGTGGATACCCCATCAAGACGCTATAGTTGTTCCTGAAAGCCCACCAGATAAATTCACAGTGGAGAGAGTTCCCTGTTGTATGGTAGAATGACAAACCACAGTCAAATGCTTCTCAAGCTCTGGTTCTGCCATTTTAAGTTGATCTTGACAAATAGCTTGACATCCCGAACTTCCGTTTGTCAACGGTGGAATAATGCTAATAAATACCCTGCAGAACAATGCTGAGAAAGCATTTAACCCTTGTGAAGGCACCTGGGCTATCGTAGGCACTTAATAAATGCTAGCTGCTTTTCTTCCTTTCTTGCTGTCCTGACTCACTTCTTTCCCTTCTTTCCACCATGAGTAAAAGGCATTCAGTGATCGAACTGAAAACGAGTTCAGTAAGACTCGACAACATGGTACGGCTTCCCAAGCTAGGCGTGGTGAGGTGCCCCTGGGATCTCAGCACTC
>PVJO010019504.1:0-34137 GCA_004026905.1 Hystrix cristata
CATTTCACCCAGCTTTCCCTCTGCTTGGTATCTTCCCAGAAGAATTAAAATCATCATACCACAGTGATATATGCACAACCATGTTCATAGCAACACAATTTGTAATAGCTAAGTCTTGGAAACAACCTAACTGCCCAACAACTGATGAATGGCTAAAGAAGACCTGGTTTTTCTACACAATGGAGTACTACTCTGCCATAAAAAAGGACAAACTAGAGACATTTGTATGTAAATGGATGTATCTTGAGAACATACTATTTAGTGAAATAAATCAGACACTTACCAGTACACATTGAATTGTTTCTCTGATATGAGAAACTATAAGTGTAAATAAGGACAATGTAGTATAATAGATATTATGTAAAAACAAAAAGATATTATTCAAAAGAGAGGATAAAGAAGAAAGGTTAAAAGAAAAGTAAAATGAAAGGGAAAAAATGGAAAAATGTAAATAAACTTGCTGCAAATAGGGAAGGGTGGGTGAATGGAAGGGAGGAGAGGGGAAGAGGGGGAAAACCAAGACACACCATGTACAGGTACAAAATAACCATGTTGATTATGATCATTATGTATACAATGTACCAATACATGTTCTTGGAAAAAAAAGAATAAATAAATAATGGCAGTTAACCATTAAAAAGAAAAGAAAAAAACTATTCAATTCAAAAGAAAACAATAAAGAAAAGGAAGCACGGGAGAGGTAGACAAATAGAAAGCATAAAATAAATTAAAGGAATAAATTAGAGCTGGGCATACTGACACATGTGTATAATCCCAGCTCTGTAAAAGGCTGAGGCAGGAGAATCACAAGTTCAAGCCCAACCTGGCAACTAAGTCGCTTAGTGAGACCATGTTTCAAAATAAAAAATAATTTTAAAAAGAGCTGGAAATGTAGCTCAGTGTGAAAGCTTTGGTTGGGTTCAATCCCTAGTACTGGGAAAAAAAAAAAAGAAAGAAAGAAGAACAAGAAGGAGGAAAAAAAGAAGAAAAAAAATCAGAATATATTGATAATTGCAATAAATACAAATGTATTACACATTTCAGTTAAAGGATGGTTATTTAGAGAATGCAGAAGAACAATATCCTGTTATATGTAACATATAAAAGATGCACGTTGATTAGGGTACAAAAAGTTTTAAAAAATAAAGAATGGAAAAACATGTATCAGCAAAAACTAATCAAAGGAAAGCTGCTTATATGTCCTAGTATTATCTAATATTGTTACATTCACATCAGAGAAACACACTTGAAAACAGAAAGCATTGTGAGGGTTAAAGAGCCTACTTCCTAAAAGAAGGGATTCCATTCCCAAAGACATAGAATTCTAAATGTATACATACAAAATGTATCAAGGAAAAAATAATGTTAGGTTCATAAGAGACTATTATTACAAAGTATTAAAAAGCAAAATGAAATACATTCTTAGAAATGCATAAATTGCTAAAATGCATTCAAGAAAAAACAGGTCGCCAAAGTAGTTGTACTGTAAGAAGAATCTGAATTAATAGTTCAGTTTTAGGAGTAAATCTTCATAAAAGAAAACACCAGAGCCAGATAAACAAACTACTGTCAAACATTCTGAGGAATATATAATTCAATTCTTACACAAACTCTTCTATACAATAAAAGAGAACTTTGGCTTATTTTAGAGTTAGGAAAATACTGATACCAAAACTTGGTAAGAAGAGAAGTATAAGACTTCTTAATCATGAACACAGATGTGAAAATCATATAAATTATTGTCAAAACAAATTTAGCAATGCATACAAGAGCTAATACTATAAAGGTAAATTAATTTATTTCAGAAATGCAAAGCTTAATACTTTAATGTAGTTCACCACATTAAAGGAGAAAATCATAGAAATAGCTCTATTAAATATAGAAAAGTAAGATTTAGAAAATAACATGTAGAATCTGAGAAATTGAAAAGAACTTTGGACTTCACAAAGGGCTTCCACAAAACATCTTGGGAATATCATACTTTAGGGTGGGAGAATGAGAACATTTCTTGTATGATCAGAAAGAAGACAAAGGCTGGGCATAGTGGCACACACCCATAGTCCCAGCACTTGGGAAGCTGAGACAAGAGGATTGCCCCGAGTCCCAGTTCAGCCTGGGCCACATCATGAGTTCAAGACCAGCCTGAACTACACAGCAAGACCAGATCTCAAAAACCAAAAAACCAAAAACCCTCAGAAAAAAAACAAAAAACAAAAAACACACACACATAAAAAGAAAGAAAGAAAGAAGACAAAGAGACCAACAATACAATCACTGCTTCTCTTCAGTACTGTGTTAGAGTGTCAGTGCAGTAAGGAAAAGCACTAGTAGGTGTAGAGATTGGCAAATAACATGAATGTCATTATTTGCAAATGATGCGATTATCTATATTAAAAAAACTAAAGAATTTACAATAACAGAATCAGAAAAGTAAAATTTCTAGACACTAGAATAATGTGCAAAACCATCTTCATTTCTTGAACATCTGTATACCCTTTGACATAGCAATTAGTTCTTTACGTACCTAGCATATGATCGTTAAGAAAAAGATATAAAAATTCATATAGCTGTCTTTCTAATAATAAACAATATTATATGGCAGTAAAAATGAACAAATTATGGCTAAATGCAACAACCAGTCTTTACATGAATTCTCAGAAGCATAAAGGGTGTGCACCAAAAAAAAGACACAAAAGATAAGATACTACATAATTATGTTTATATAAAGTTCACACACAGGCAAAACTAGCCTGTGATGTTTAAAATTAAGGAAGTGATCACTCTGCAAGATAATGGCTGAGGTCATGAGGGGAGCATGGGTACAGCAAATGTTTTATTTATTGAGCTAGGTGCCAGTTAGAGGGGTACATTACTTTTAAAATCCATCAAGCTTTAGATTTGTGTTCATTTTTTGTATGAAGTATGATAAAAACTACAGTGAATATTTAAATTTAAAAAATTTAATACATTTACTGTAATAATGGCAGACTGTCATTAATCCCCCTCAAAAATACTCCCCCTTTGCTTTCAATATGCCTATTCCATCATTCTTGCCACTTTATGGAGCAGCTCTGGAAGTCCTCTTTCATGATCATCTTCAGTTGCACTATTGTGGCTGCCTCAATGTCCTCAGTCCATTCAAATGTTTACCTTTCATCACCATGTTGACTTTGGGAGAAGCCAGAAGCTGCATGGTGCTAGATCCAGTGAATAAAGTGGATGCACACCCATAATGTTTTTAATTGACAGAAGTAGCCATAAATATTTGATCAATACACAGCGAATGTTTAAATTTAAAAAAATGGTTACAGTAAAAGACGCATTACTGTTCATCCTCCCTCAAAAGTGTGAACTCCTGCTCAGTTCACACTCATCCCATCATTCTTGGCAATGTATGCTTTTTTGGGTGTGGGGGGTGCTGAGGATTGAGCTCTGGGCCCTGTGCTTGCTAGGATAGTGCTCTAACACTTGAGCTAAATCTCCAACCTTCAACCCCTGTATCTTCACTGTAATAAATTTTTTAGTATTTCATTCATTGTAACTTTTAGTCACCCCTTATATATATAATTCAATTAAAAAACTTAACTGATCAATTGAGTATCTATACAAGTGTCAACAAATGTTATATAGATATAACTAAGTATAGATATAGATACATACTCATATCTATATAAACACGATATTTATGCACCTATTATATTTGATGTATGTACATGTGTGTGTGCATGTAATATACACCACACACAAAAATCTAGTCTAGGTGAATTCGAGACTAAAATATGACAGGAAAACAAGCTCAGCACAAATGAAGGAATATTCATGTACATATTCATTCATTTTCTGTTGCTATAACAAAATAGTCAAGGCTGGATTCCTTATAAAGAAAAGAGGCCTGTGTAGTTTGCAGCATTGGAGGCTGAAAATCCATGCCTGGGCAGGCCCATCTGTTCAGCTCTGATGAGGGTCTCTTTGCCTACATGACAGCAAGGCAGACAGTGTCATGGCAGAAGCACATGAGAGAGGAAGCGATCACATGGTGAGACAGGAAGCCAGAGAGGGATTGAGGTGCCAGACTTGCTGTTGTGTAATAAATTGCTCTCACTCTACAAAACCATTAACCCCTTCCAAGCCGAGGGCCCCAGTGACTACTTATCCCCTGCTAGGCCCCACCTCTTCAAGGTTCTATCAGGTCATGCGGCACCACCAGTGAGCACTGAACTGGGGTGAGTGAGCATGGAGGGCAACATCTTATGCTCAGGAAGCCAAGAGGGTGACAAGACTACATTTTTACATACTGTAGGTCACTACTGGGTCCCAAACAGTGTTTCTGTCGTTAATTAAAATTGAGTGAAAAAGATCCGAGGGAATTTAGTGTAGCAAGCAATGTATCTTGTAAAACTTATGTTGCAAATGTACATGTTATTGTGTAAAACCTTCTGTTTAATCTATCCACATGCATGTATGTGTGTATACATGCTAACTAGACTCTCATCTATAATGGACCTGTTCCTCACTGTGAGTCTTTGGAAACCAATGGCTGTCACTGCAGGTCTTTGAAAACCCAATTGGACTAGATTACTTGTTAGAAAACTCCAGTCTTTGCCCACTAGTGTGGCTGAACAAGCAGCGGCCAGTGGACAAAAGACCCAGTTCTTGAGAGCAGAGGCCACCACCTAAGGCCCCTGAGAGTACCCTATTTGCTCAAGAAATGAGAGGAGGAGGGACTTCAACTTCCCTTTCCCCATATATCAACACAGGCAAAGAACTGTGCCCGAGGTAAGTTATAAAATGGCAGGGAATGGGCATTGTTCTCCAGGAAGACTGAGAACTGTGCGACTAGTTGGATTATCAGACCCAACAAAGTTTAAAAATGGGCATGGTCAGCTGGATGTGGTGGCACACACCTGTAATCCTGGCACTCGAGAGTCTGAGGCAGGGGGATTGCGGCTAGTTTGAGGCCAGGTTGGGCTGGGTAGTGAGTTCAAGTCTAACCTAAACTACAGAGTAAGACTCTGTCTCAAAAACTAAAGCAATAAAAAAATAAAAATGGGCATGGTCAAAAGATCTTGATGATCAATGGGTATGTCCTAGAGTAACATTTGCTGGAGACAAAATTAAAAAATGATTTACTCTGCACATGGACATTTTAAAGTGAATGACAGCAACTCTACAACACAAAAAAAGACAAATGTTGCGGTTCAGGAAAGACACACAGAATGTCAGGGGAACCAGAAGGACTATGACAAGTTTAGAGAAGGACAAACCCTGAGCAGATCCTGGGGCCTTCTCTGAGCAGTCATGGGCAGGGCCAAACTATAGGACTTGAAAACAAGATGGAAACAGACAGGAAGCCACCCTACATTCTAGTGGACAAGGAAGATAACACTAGGACAATAAAAATAGCTCAACAATGAGCTGTAACTACATGTTCATCTCTGGGCCAAGTACTTTCCTGGGGCTCTATGATTTAGCCTTCACAATAATTCTTGTAGGAGTCCTAAATTATTGAGTTGTACTTCCACATTACTGTGGAATTAGTACCTAAGACTTGAATATCAGGTTAAGTAACCCGCCTCAGGTCACGCTACTGTAAGTGACAGAAGTTTAGAAAATAGGAAGACTAGGGTCAAAACTCATAATTCAGGAATGGTCTAGGGGTAGAAGTTTCAGGAATAAAGAAAAGAACCTGAGGGACACAGCCCCTTAAGGTCACTAGTAGCACTCATGGCATGAAGAGATAAATGGGAGGTGGACTCGAAAGCAGCAAGGATCCCTGGGGATAAACCAGATGCGTGAGATGTAAAAGGAATGGTTGTCCACGTTTTCTTACCTGGGGAACTAGGATAATGGTTGGAACAGAGAAAAAACAAACAAGAAAATGAGTGCCTGTACTGAATGTTACTACTTAGATTGTGAACATAGGCCACTTCTCTTGCTCCCATTCTTTAGACTAAAAAATCACCCCCCCAGGAATTTCATTCATCTTGAAGTTCAAAGGACTAATAAAAATGAGTAATATTCTAGAACATTCCCTAAGGAAGGAGCCAGAGTACAGAGTGGTAGTGAAGCTGCTGAGACCCTGGGCTCCTCCCCATCAAGCCTTCCTAGCCTACCACCCACCAGCCCACCTCCAGCTCCATCTGGAATGTGCATCCCCAAAGCCTTCTCTGGGTGATGCCAGTCTGCACTCAGACCTCAAGGCTGAGATCGGCACCCTGAGAGCAGTCCTGAGATTGAAGCGCCCTGTCCCTCACAGGCATTCAGCATGTCCACAGTGGTCTCTGAGGGACAACTCATCAGTGGCCACATTTTCTTCCTCTACTCCTGCTCCCTCCTGGTATCATCCTGGGGTCATCTCCCGAGTAACTACTCCCCTCTCTTCCTCCTTGCAAAGTCAGGGTCCAAGGAACTCTGGGAGGTGTCACTTTGATCTGCTACAACCAGCTTGGAATATGTGTTTCAAGAGGCACCTTTGTGAGTACTTCCAGGTAAAAAGCTGGTGAGAGCTATGGAACAGGCGGTTTGTGGTCTCAAGGGACTTTCTCCACCAAGCATCTCTATCAGAGGGCACAGTTCCCAGTATGCAGCAAGTGTTCAATAACTGTTCACTGAATAAATACATGGATGATTTATTTCTCCAAATTTGCACATATATCTTTATTGATCAACTCCGAAGCAATTTCATACACATGGAATGTGTGAAAACATACCCGTGAAATATGAATTAGTTCCACTGAGTTCTGATCATTTACCTGACCTCTTCAAGAGAATCAGAAAGTGCCAGGCACATCTTCACTGACAATGTGGGTGTCTGTCCCATGGCCGGTTCCAACTCATCACATGTATTCTAGACATAGTAGGATGCTCTGTTAACGACATGACTTGTGATTTCCCTATACCAACACACAAGTGGAGCTCCATGCTTAAATAAGGGAGTCAAACTAACTTCCCCAACCTGGCCTCTAAAAACCCTATGGAATTTGTGTTGTTTGGGGGTTTGGAGAGTTTACCTAAAGATGCTGGACATCTGCTAATTTGATGACTTAAACCATTTATTTTTTATTCTGAGAGAAATCAGGAATGTTACTGTATTTGTGCCCCTGAGTTTTTTGAGCAGTTCATATCTCAGGTTAACTAAAATCTAATCTGTACAATATACTAAAATTCCCTCCACTCTGCAGGTGGGACTTGTTACCCTCTGAGTATTTATTTATTTAGAGTGTGTGTGTGTGTGTGTGTGTGTGTGTGTGTGTGTAATACTGGGGATTGAACCAAGGCCTCGCATATACAAGGCAAGTGCTCTACCGCTCAGCTACATCCTCATCCCTTTTTATTTTACTAACGAAACATGGTTTTGCCTAGACTGGCGTTGAATTTGCAATCTTCCCGCTTCAACTTCCCAAGTAGCTGGGATTACGGCTGTGTGCCACCATGCCCAGTTCATTCTCCACGCCTTTACATCGGCAAAGGTATTGGACACACACTGTGAGCCATTTGGGGAAATCATCCATTTATAACCTCAGCAATGTCCTGCTAACTGTCATGCATCCTTCAGTTGAAAAAGCAAGTCCCCAAGAACAAGGAGCAATGCTCACTCCCGAAGAAGCACCACTGTATGATCTGGACTCTGCCTGGGGACAGTTCCACTGGGTTTCTATGGCTGTGCACTGTCATTTTTCTCTGAAATGCAAATGGAAGAAGGAATGATAGCTTTAAACAGCCTAACTATGAAAAGCTTTATTCAACACAATTCAATAAATAAAAGTGGCCCACAATCACTTTTATCCACTACTGTGGCAACCATTTTGTGCTCATCTTTGCTGAGGAAACGCTTTCTTTAAAAGATAGCTTGAAGCTCCAGGGCTTCCCAGAACACTGATTATTTTAATCATGATCTCTAACCTCACACAGGTAGTAGGAACATGGCTACACAATGGAAGTAATAGGAGAATGTGGAGAAAGATCTGTCTTTTCTATTTCTATAGACTCTCCAACAGTGCAACCTCTAAGAATCAATGCAGGGAGATTGGCTGTGCCCATCAGAAGCACAATTCTACTAGGTACAGTTTGCCTGAAGTGTCTACTGATTTCTTCTTACCTCCAGACCTGTGTGAGTGAATCAAGCAGTTGTGCAAACCAAGGCTGGAACTGAAGGGGACTCCTCTGTACACCACCTCTAAAAATCCTTGATACTGGTGGCAGCTGGGACATAAAGGGGACAACTAAGCCAATCTCCATGCTGTTTCAGAACTGTCTTGTAACAGAGAAGATAATCTGAGTATATTTGATGATATTCGAATATCATCTGTGTGTTATCATTTTTCTCAATACTCAAAACACTACTGAGTCTGCCAAGCAGATTTATATAGCTTGGCAAACTTTCATTTCATGAATGACACTTAATATGAAATTATTCTCACTGACTAATAGAATAACAGTAACAGAACAGATCCTGCGATGACAATAGACTGCACCCCTGCCTTCCAGTGAAATTATAACCAACTCTCCTGACGCTTTCACATAATGTTCCCATAATTTAGAAGGAAAGGGGCCCTTCTTTATAAAAAACCCCTAAAAATATCCTTTCCCCTTTGCTCTTCACAGGCTGGACCAGAGCTTCCCTGTACTTGTGGCCAGTCCTGTCTTTTTCTGCATGCACGGTGGCCTCTTAGGGTTTATAATATTAGATATCCCACTGCAACCCTTTCCCTACTCACTCTGAGCAGAGTTGTCTGAAACTGTCAAGGCAAAAGTTCTCTCTTTAGCTAAGAGGGTACAGAGCTCAGCAAGCGGTTCCCTGGGGCCTTCTTTAGAGACTGTCTGGGGCACTTTAAAAGCAGTGACTCTCAGACTGTGTTGGCAGGGGTTCTAGGCTCCCCAAGGAAGCCCTAGGAGAAGCCCAGAGGGCGATCATGGGCTCTGGGCTCTTGCTTTCCCCAGAGTAACTGTTTTCATTCAATTCATCTATTAAGGTCTTGCATAAGGTTCCACTTGGTATTAAATATAAAACAAAAACGACATCTACAAAAATATGCAGAAATCAGTACACTAAATGGTTCTCTCTCCCTCAGGCTCTCTTCACTCCCTCACCAGCCTGCTCCCACAGTGGAGGTTTACGCACCCATGAGCTGTCTGTGAAAGAAGCTTACCCCTTACCCTCGTCTAAAATTTGAAACACTGATGAAATGAAACAATTAATTACACTTATTTCCAACATCCAAAAAACAGTCCCGATGGCCGCAGAATAAATGCTGTCAGAGTTAGGATTTGTTTTCCTCAAATGTGCTCTAAAGCAGCGCTAGCCTGCCCATCTCCAATGTTGATATGTTGTCCTAAGCAAGGCTGCCGTCTACTTGACATGTATTCTTCATGGATCTTTTTCTTACAAACAAAGAGAAGAATGAAGCTGCTTCTCTCCTTTTACTTCTCTGCACTAATCCAAAATCGAAATTGGCATTTGATTGGTTTTCTGGAATAATTATTAAAAATTTGGCCTAGCCATCAAAAAATGTTAGCTTCAGTGAGTATGTGAGTAACTATCTGACAACTGGAAGTGAGTTGGAATTTTACTGGACATCTTGTCAATTTGTCTTGGTAAAATAAGTTGTTCATGGTAGTATAATGATCAATTTTTCTAATTCAAAAATCAAAAGGAAAATAACAGAAATGCCAACGATTTGAAGTGAATTAATTGTACTCCTAAAAAGTCCCTTTAGAAATGAAGTGTTCTAAGCAAACTATGTGACAGACAATGGAGAATGAGGGTAGAGTCTAGAGACCAACAAATCCCATTCATTTCCTTTAGTTTGTGAAAACAAGCAACTGACATGTTTCCTGCCAATGAGCACACTCGCAGATAAGAAAGCCCTCTACAGGAAATCCTTTTCTAAGAGACCAGTTGTGCCGTTAAACTTGGCCTTCTTTACTACACACTTACAACTTAAATATTCGATAACGCAAGAATCAAGAAATAGACACCAAATCACCTAAACGATGTCACACTGCTTCTGAGCTCTGTATTTCCTCTGGCAGCAAACTAACCCTAAAACATACTTAGGAATCTTTCCACCTCTCTCCTTTCTCCCCTTTCCCCACAGGCAATTAGTTGAAAAAAAACAGGGAAATTTGATGCTCTTTAAAAAGATTAGACTGTTGACTGAGTACCTTTTAAAACTGACCATCTTCAATTAAGATAAAGCAATGCAATGCTACAAGTTACCATAACTGAAAGGAAGATATTTCTAAATGAAAATCAAGAATTTAACATTAAAAGACTGCTGTTGACAAGATTAGAGAAATGTAACAAACGCATTTGCTTGGTCCTCAAAGTCAAAACTTAGGAGATGGTCTCCTTGGTTATTTTTCTTAGCAAAACGCATGGGGCAGCACGGAGAGGTGGGGAGGTCTCTGAACTTTTCCCCTTTCTTTATACTCCTTACCATTACCAAGATAGTGGAAATATCTGCAGCTTCGGTTTGGGCAACTTCTAAATTATCCTTAAAATAAAAGCACTCTCCTCCATCCACAAAAGAAGAAAATTTTCTAAATCAGCCGAATAATAATATTTACAGTTTGGCCACAACGTTTATTTTATTTAGAAGTTTTTTTCTTTTCCCTACTCAGGTATGGAGAACACCCACCCCTTTATTATTCCCAAAGCGCCAGACAATCTCAATTTTTCCCCCCTGTACATATAGCCAGTCTTGGAGCAGGGTCCAAAGTACCACAATTCTTTAAATTCAATTGCTTCAGTTCAACTTTGAACCCTCTTGAAAACAGAATCTCTCATTATACTTTCCCCAGAAGACTCTTCATCCACAGGTAACAGGCTAGTTTCTAAGCTTTAAAAAGTGTTTTTTGTTCTAACAGTAGATGTACATATGACTTTGATTTCACAATTAAGTGCTCAAATATATTCTTCTCAGCCTTCCCCTTGCACAACTCAAAGGTAGCAAAATGCTAAGTAAGCACAAATACTCTTCTTGGCTGTCAGGCTTTTTTTTTTTTCTGAAATATTTTCAATAAAAATACAGTTATGAAATCCAGGAGACTGCATTTTTGGTTGTTGTTGTAAAATGACCTTGATTTGACAGGCACGATCTCAGGTTTCAACAGATGTTGTGGGAAAAGCTTACAGAAGCCAGTGTGTTCTCCAGGCATCTGTGATGACATGCAGGTTTTTTTTTTTTTTAAGTCCTGGTCATGGTAGTGTATGTATGTATGGTGGGGGTGGGGCGGGGGTTACTCGGTTTCCATGACAACCACGTCTCCACGCATGGGTTATTAGAGACCATCCACTTCCTGTTCTAAATTTTTAAACCAATCAGAAAAGTGTTTATACGTTTAACAACTTCTGGGACAGTGCTTCCTAATGAAGTACTTGAAGCCTCAAATGAAGATGTCCATGGGCCTTATATTTTGTCTGATAGATAAAACATTTCACAATATTTGTTAATTCTTAAATGGTGAGGAATCCCCTTTTTCTTGGATGTGAAATGTATGCTTCTCGAAGTGGATGCCAGAATTTCTTATAATAGTGTGTAAGCTGATCTTGATAGCTTTTTCTTCATTGTCTTTTCCTTTCACAGTCACAAGACTTAGATTTAGTGCCTGAAACATGGTAATGCACAAGGCACTTAAATTATCAAAGTAACAACACAGTTCAGCATCCATTTGCTGATGTTGCTCTTCAAATATTCAGATTTTTAAAAACCAAGTTAGGAAAAATTAGTTCTAAGTTGAACAACTTTGCATTCTACAACTTATGAAAATAAATCATTGAGACTATTGTAAAGTGGCACATCTAAGAATGTAAGCTCGCCACTGATGTCTGCAAGGAAATTTGTCACCAAAATGGCCTACTTTATCTGGATGGAAACAACAACAACAAAAAATTTACACATATACGTATCTTGAGCCCACTGCACTAGGATTAAAAAGCAGTCTCACAGAAACCCATGCACAAGAAGGCTAATCTGAAATCATGGCTTGGTTTTCTAAAAAGGTTTTGGGTGGCTGTTTTCATAAGTCTCAATCTAACTGACCAATCAGGATGAGAGTCAGAGCGGGCTCCAGACATTTGTGCGGTCTTCTGTGCTCTGCACCCTCTGAGCTGCTGGCCCTCACCAAGGCAGAGCTGGCGATCAATGAAAAACAGGGAACAAAAGGAATAGAACAGGATGTCTTCCTTAGCTGAGGAAAGCTAAGATTCCCTTTTTCCTCAATGAGCCGCTTGCACTCCGCCTACCCAGCTCCACATGGGCGCTTCCACCACACCAGTCCTTTCAGACCAGGCACATTTTGCATTTGCAATCATGTGTCCCAACTGCTGGCAAATGTGTCATCTTAAGCACAGCCTGTGACAGAGGGCTCCCTGAGCCCAACCAATTGAAACTAATAAATTAAATAAATTAATAACTCCACAATTAAAAGCCCCCGAGAAAGACCGTGTTTCCCTTTCCCAAATGTCATTCCCAGAGTATAAACAAAGCATGAAATATAGTCTCTTCAGCCTCCTCCGCTGGTAATCATGGTTTTTCTCCTCAAAACAATGTTCCTCCGAAAAGAGAAATATTCTTGCTGCCCTCAACGGAAACTCTCATCTGTTTATGTCACATCAGGAGAAGCAGTTACAGTATTTGAAAAGAGGTTTAAAGTGCCCGTAGATTTGACACTGTTTATCATTGATCGCAAAACAGTCGCCGCAGCAATGCCGTAAACTCTGCCCCAGCCAAACTCCACATTTAACACGTTAGTTCTTGAAAATAAAAGTGCCGCCTGGGGAACCCCACCAAAGTGGGCTTCCCTGAGAAGTAATTAACACAGCTGCATCCATTATTTGGTAATTTTTAAATAAATAGCCATTGGTCTGCAATGTTTTAAAAAACAAATTTTAAAGAGGACTCTGCAAATTCTAGAGAAACTTTTTTTTTTTTAAATGAACTTACTTCGGAGGCAAAACTAATGAAAATAAGCAACTTGTCGTCCCTGGATCTTTCCCACTTGGGGCCGCATGCTATAAATCAATCTGAAACTAGGTGGAAATATGGGGGCGGACACCTTAAAAAAAAAATCCAGGGGTGCCCCGAAATGCAGCAGCCTGCACGGCGGGCGAGGGCTCCTCATGACAATGCTAAACACACGCAGAGGACCCGGAGGCAGGAAAGGAGCCCCGATTTCTTTACCTTCGATCGCCTGCCCCCCCGCTGCTTCTCGCGGCCGCATCGGGGGGCCGCGGCGGCGCCGGACTCGCGGGTGGCCCCCGCCGGTCGCGCCGTCCCCCGGCCGAGCTGCGCCGATCGCGGCCCGAGCCCGGCTCTAGCGCCCGGCGCCCGCCCGGGGTCGGCGGCGCGGCTCCCACCCGGCCCGGAGCCCTGCTGGGTCCTAGTGCGCGCCGCCGCCCGCCAGCCCCGCGGCCCGGTCTGCAGCCGGCACGTACCGCAGGCAGCTCGGGAGCCGGAGGAAAGCCCGGGAGAAACCGAAAATCCGCCGTCCCCCTTTGCAAAAGCCGCCGCGGTTGGTGCGGGGGAGCCGGAGCTCGGCGTCAAATTCTGGTGGAAGACGTTAAAAGAAAGATATTGATTACAACTCAACTCGCAGACGTTAGTGTCTGCAGACCCGGGGCAGGCACGGGGCGGTGACTGGGGCACGGAGGTTTGTCCCTTGCATTGTGGCACAGAGTACGGTCGCGGAAGACATTGCGGGATCAATAAAGGTGGGTTTCAGAAAGGTAGCGCCAAAAGAAGGGAAAGTTGAAAATTCGTGTGTCCGTTAACCACGTAACCATATTTCAAATAGCTTTGCAGTATTTCCACTCTGTTAACAGGTCCTTTTGCCTTCTCTTACTTTATAATATGCTATTTTAAATAACAAAGCCCCATATGGCTCAGCACGTAGTCATTTGATTTTCAAAAGACCTCAGAAAATGCATCAAAATATGCACTCATGTATCTCCTAAGACATCAACAACAGAGAATTAATGGTGGCATATGGTGTGCCTCATAGAGAAAACTTAATTACAAATTAAAACAAATGCGAAAATTCACAAATTCCGTAAACTGAAAGTAAACGATGAGTCTACATTGATACACGAATCACAGTGTACAATTAGGAAGACTGTAACTTCCAGGTTTGTCTTTCACAACTGGGGACAGCGTGTTTGTCACAGGAACTCAGGTCAAGTTTACCTGCTTTGCCCCAGAAAGGACTTTCTGCACCTCAAGGCTCATTCATTTATTGCGGCCCACCTAGAAATCAACTCTTCCTCTTGCAAGTGCTCATATAAGAGGACAATTTTATTAGCCCTTAATTAAAAATAATAGTGTTTTAATTTGAAAAGCCTATTTGAAAAACTCAAGACTGGGAGTTTTCTTTCAGTCTTTGATAGCACCAAGTCAGAAGGTCACAATTCTGTAAAGCTGCTAATAGGAATGGTGCCGTGGTTTACACCAAAAAGAAAATCAAATATGTGCTTTCTGCGTTCTATTTTTGGAGCAGGAAAAGTCCCTTTGAAAAGTACTCTGGCCTGCACCCTTTCCAATTATAGCTAAATAAATGTAATGGAAGATTTTCAGTATTAATTAAACATCAAAGACACTTTTTCTGCTGTCTTATGTTGTAATATATTACACTTGTCAATCTTCAAAGTACTCAAACATACATCTCATGTAATCTTTACCACACCTCAGCAAGAAAACATCTTACAATCCCCAGTTTTCAAATGAGAAAATGGAGGTCCCAAGGAACTTATCCAAAATCACCCAGCTGGGGATCAGAGCAGTCTGGATCCTCAACACCTCCAACAGGCCCTGCTTTTCCAAGCACACTGTGTGGCCTCCCTACTATTTCTCTGTAAGCACTGTGATGAATGAGAGAGACCCACAACAAAGCCACAGGTAGGTTTCTGTGGCCCTCCTTTCTTACATGTAGCAGAATAGAGATTTACACATGGAAAAATAAGGTTAATTGAGAATATTTTAGTCTCTGCTAACTGAGAAAGTTGACCTGTGGGACCTGCGCTGGTCGGATTTCTGTCTGGGTTCCTAGGGCACCCTTGCAGATGGAAAATTTCAAACTCAAGCTGACCAGTGCCACAATCACCACTTGCCCTGTTGCCCCCATCAGAGCTGAAGAACCAACTCTACACACAGAGGCGCGAGTGGAAATTGGTTATCTGGGTGCCCACACTGAAGGGCACCCTTCATAAACCCTAGAAAATTCAAGGAATGAAGATAGAAAGTGGTCTACTGGTGATATCCAGGGTCCCAACCCATACATGGTGACACCTAGGGTCACTTCTCGGCCCTCCTACACCCCTGGGAAAGTCACCAGCCAGTTCTATTTGTGGCAGTCTGCTTCCTCCTCCCCTCTACCAAAAGGAAATGTGACTTTTCTTATGATGTGTCCCAACCCACCTGCATACCAACCAGGTGAAGGCAATGAAAAGAGAGCAACATTTTACTCTGAAAAGTGATTCATTCCTTTCCTTGTGTAGTTCATGAGGAAGGGACATGGCAGGGTCAGGGGAAGATGTGTACTCCGTTCATGCAAAACTTACTTGATGAATCATTTGATCCCTTTGTTGAAAACTGGGCTGATTGCTTTACAGTTATACCATCCATGTGGCCTTCAAATGTTGCAAATGCTGGGCTCAAAGTAATCTTAGCACCAACAGGAGTGATGAGATGCTGAAAAGAAACTGCTGGTGAGCAGTTTCTCAAAGCTGGAGTGCACCAGCAGAGGGACTGGTTGACAGAAACTGGCATTCGTTCATTTGTTCATTCCTTCATCCAGTTGTGCATCAAACATTGGGCAAAGGTACTGTTCTGGATTCTGGATACAAAAAATAATGCCCCCAAAGCACTTCTTGCTCTGTGGACCCCACAGAAAGCAAAACCATCGCAGAGCAGCGATGTGACTGCTGCAGCAAAATCATGCCAGTGGTGTCCTACCTTCAATGCCAGCTGTCCCACGCTTGGGCCAGTCATCTTCTGAGGCATTCTTGGCCCTGCCCTTTGCTCTGTATTGCTCCTTGCTGCCTCCCGTAGCCCTCGTTCCAGGCCCTGGGTCAGCTGGCTGGTGCCTGGGTGCTGCTGAGGAGGCGCACTGGAGGGAAAGTGGTTTGAAGGGCCAGCCGCAGAATTTCTTCACCTTCCTCTTGCCTCCAATGGCATCGCTGGCTGGGACTGCATCTGGCTGTCTTCTACTGGGTGACCCCAGCCCCTGGCTTGGGTGACACTGTAACTTCCTGTGAGGTCTCCAGCTTGTGGCTGTCTGCATTTTCTGCTGGGATTAAACTCTGGGTAACTTTACTAAGACGTATACAAGAATGGGTAGAAAAAGGTCCTCCCTGGAGGGGCATCCTTGGTATGGAGAGATGAGAGGGCAAGATGTCAGAGTGCTCTGTGGGGAGCAGCATGGCTGAAAGGCAGGTTTCAGATGAGGTGCCATGAATCCTGCTGGGGCTGCAAGGAGGGGCCTGCATCCACAGGCTTTGAACTTAATCGTGATTTTCACATGGCAAACCCCTTTATCTGCCTTGAGCCTTCACTCAAAAGTCCCTTCCCAATGTCTTTGGATCCTCTCAATCCTATGCTAAGTTTCCTTCTTCCTTTGCTTTTACCATCTTCTAACACATTACTGTTTCACTCATGATTTTTGTTACCCATTGTCTATTCCATTCTAACCAGTAGAAATTCTATAGGGCCAGGAATCTTTGCTTTATTCAAAATATAAAAGTGCCTGGCATGTAGTAGGTGCTCAATAAATTTTTTTTAAAAAAAATGAATGCATGCACAAAGCTAGCAAAGAAGATATGTATATTACTCAGGATTCTCCAGAGAAACAGAACCCATAGTATAAATTTATATATTGAGAGAGAGAGAGCGAGAGAGAGACAGAGAGAGAGAGAGAAAGTAAGAGAGAGAAAGAAAGTAAGAGAGAGCGAGATAGACAGAGGGACAGAAACAAGGTTTTATCATAAAGATTCAGCTCATGCAAATATGAAAGGTGAAAAGTCCCAAGATTTGCAGTAGACAAGCTGGGGCCCCAGGAGAGCCAACAGTGTAATTCCAGTGTGAAGATCAATGAGGCTCAAGACTCAGGAAGAGCTGATGTTTCAGTTCAAGTACAAAGGCAAGAAAAAAACTCAAGGAAGTCAGTTGGAAAGTGCTCCCTCTTATTCAGGGGAAGACCAGCCTTTCGGTCTATTCAAGGCTTCAACTGATCGGACAAGGGTCAGTCACCCATATTAGGGGACAGACTCTGCTTTACTCTGTCTATCAACTCAAAGTTAATTTTATCCCAGAACACCCAAACAGACACACCAAAACAATGCCTGATCAAATATGTGGCTACCCTGTGACCTAGTACAGTTGACATAAAATTAACCTCACACTGTCAGAAAGAACTCTTAGAAGTTTTGCAAGGATGATTTCAATCTGTCATAATTTAGATGACAGAAGACAGGGTGACTTATAGGAGGTTATCATTATGCTAGTTCAGATGCAGGGCTGAAGGAATTCATGTTCAGTGGCTTCGGGAGACCCTCCAGTGGTCCATGGCCAAGATGTGATGTTGCATACACCAGAGACACAGACAGACCCAACCATGGAATGAGCAGTCAGAAGTGCAAGGTCCAGAAGACAAACTGGGTGATGAGGGCAGGTTCTGGCCACCCTGAGGACAACAGTATCTCCCAGCATCTTTAGGTGCTCGGTCAGAGTAGACACAAATGCAGGTGACTCCCTGGCAACCTTTTGGGGATTTATCTACCCACCCGATGGTGCTAGTACCAAGACAAAGCAGGCATCTTCTAGTGTGGCCACAGGTTTGACCCTCAGGTGGGCACCTGCCCCTACATTGGCAAATTAGAGCCTTTTAGAATTAATTCTCTAGCAAGCAAAGGAAGCAAGCCCCCTTCCATTCTGGTGGCCAAATTACCCGGTGTTGCCAGCCACCACATCCTCAGTTTATGGGCTCAGGAGATGGATAACAACCCAACTATTGCCCAAGCAGGAGGTTAAAACATGATGAAAGCCTAATATAAACTTTAGATTATCCAAACAAACCTTTTCTCCCTCCATCATCATAAACAGTTTAGAATAGGCTGTATATATAGCCACCGTTTATATACACAGAGGTGCACAGGGATCCTCACTGTACTGGAGAGAACTGCCGATGCGCTCTAACTTTCTAGATGGAGGCAGTGTCAGGTTATAATAAGAGAAAGCTTTCCTACTTGCTTCTCTTGTGTGCTCTGAGTTGCAATAAAATGTCACCCACTTCATCCCGTGAAGTCACAAGCCTTAACATTCTCCATGAAACCGACAGCCACACCCTTCTACTGCCACACACTCTAGGGGGCCAGAGAGGAACATGCGACTCGGATGTCATTATTGTTACCCACCGTTTCATAAGGGAGTCTTCGCCTCCCACAGGTGTCAGCATCACTACTGCACATGCACAGTTGCCAAACAGAATGACCAAAACTGACTGTGATTCAGTCCTATCTTGGATGTTTATCCCCATTTATCCCCTCACTGACCAAGTCCAGGAATTGGCAGATGGTCCTGTTTTGACAGTCGCAGAGGATGAGCAGGATCTCATCCCTTACCCTATAGGGCCACTTATGGAATTGGCCACAGTTTGGTCCTCAGCCCCACTCCTCGGCTCTGGCTCAGGCCCTTGAGGAGTTATTTATCCTGAGCAGAACTGCGATGTAGATCTTGAGAGGAAAGCGGGGGGCAGGAGGCTGCCAAAAGCAGTCCGATCTGGCGCCCGGCCAGCCAGCTGGCTGCTGAGCAGAGACCTCTCCCAGCCTCTCCAGACCCCCCTTTGTCTCCCTTTTTCAGCTGTCTCGCCTCAGGTAATCATCCACACTCTGCAGCTTCCTAGCTCTTTTTATTCCCACATTTCAGATCACTTTACACGCGTTAATTAAGCTTTAAAACACTCAGGAAAGAAAAGCCAAAGGCGAGTGAGGATATTTGCACTGTGTTCCTCCCCAGTGCTCTGGCTGGAGACCAGGCCAGCAAAGAGCCGGTCTCACCATGATCGTCCCAGAAAGAAGGGAAAACAGAGGGTGACGGAGATGGGGAGAACTTCCTGTGCAAGCAGGTTGGGTTGGGATGTTTGAGACTTGGTTCACACATCACAGAAAACCCTGTGTCATTGACAGCCAAATGTCATTGTTATAGGACGCTGTCCCTCCTTAGATTGATCCCGATGACCTTTGGAAGGTAGGTCCTGGGCAAGTGTGCTGATGGGGATAGGCCCTATCTGTTTCACATCTGTGATAAATACCCTCAGTCTGTGCTAGCATGGTCATAGTCATGGGCTCCAGGAGCAGAGTGGCCTTAGTCTACAGCCTGGCTCTGCCCCTTCCCAGTGTAGCTGTCTTGCAAATGCTGCTTGGTATCCTCAGTCCCACTCCTCTGTAAAGTGGATATGAGAGTATCCACTAAGCCCTACACCCCTTGATTTCTGGAGAGGATGAAATCAGATCATGCTTGCAAAATACTTAGCCCTGCATTTACATATAAAGTGCTATATGTTGTGGTCTTTCTGTATCTAATCCCAGTCAGCCTGAATTAATGTAGTTCTACAGATGTGCGGGACCCTGCAGCTCCAATTGGTGCTGATGCCTCTCATTGACAAGAAACGGTAGGAAATACAAATAAAGCCTGTACTTTTTAGTTAATTGTACCAGTGTTACTTTCCTAGTTTGGTTTAATGTGTGACGGTTATTTAAGCTATTAACATTACAGGAAGTTGAGTGAATGGAATACAGAAACTCTTCTGCTTGATAATAATAATCTTACTAAAAGGCATTCAAACCAGTAATGGCTACACAGTAGGTCTAAGACTTCACCCATATTTTTAGTATACTCTATTAAAATACCGCTAAAGCATCCAAAAATAGGCAAATGCCAACCCTTTCGTTACTAAAATACATGGCAATTTATGTTATCTCTAGCTGTTATCAGCACCAAGAAAAATTCACTGAGTTTCTAGTGTCTGTGAGGTACCATACTGAACATTAAAATAGCAAATGCTACCACTGGGAGAAACATTGCTTGTGTGGAAGTCATTTTAAGGTAGCTGTTTGGAGGTAAGATATTTGATAACCTTACCATTCAAGCCCCCAGCGCTTCCCTTATTTCACAGAAAATGGACGGCTTGCCAGCCAATCAGCTCCAAGCTTTCCCTTTTGGTGACTAGTGACTAGGAAGAGCAATCCTGTCAAATAACATCATAGATTATACCACTTGTCATCCTGAATACAGGTTTTAAAATGTTCATCTTAAAGTGCTGAGGATATCTCTTCTCTCTCTAACTTAATAGAGGCCAGAGGGCTTAAATGCTTTTATTTCTTTATGTTTGTATACCGTGCAAATTATGATACATTCATGGAGGTCAGAAGGAGATTTTCACTAAGTGGCTGGCGGGTTTTGTTCAGAGTCTTGACATAGATCTCATCAAAGAATATGAATATAATATGGTCACGTTAAAATGGGTTCAGAAAAACAAAGATTCCACGCATGGTCAAATCGCTCAGCTCTGCAGGTGATCCCTAACTCCTGAACGTGTGTTGGTAGAACATTCCTATTCAAATTCTGGTTGGCACTTACTGCCTAAAGGGCATTATACTGGGTCTGGCACATAAAGAAGGTTAAGACGGAGTCTCAGTTCTTAAGCGTGAGAATGATATTTGTCACTGTTTTTGGTTGCCCAAGGTGTGACCCCTTCCTGTGCCTGGGGAATCCCCGACCTCAGAAGGCAAAGCCACATCCCACTAAAGACTGGAAAAGCTAGAAACCACCTTCCCACTCTCTCTTGAAGTTGCTGGAGGGTACTTAATCAAAGCGCCTCCCCTCACTCCAGCAGCTAGTGATAGGAAGGAGTGGGATCAGGCTGAATCCAGCACCCTGAGGAGCTGCAGGAGCTCTCTGGCCAAGGGCAGCATCATTGGCATTCACAACATATTACCTCTCAGGTACCCTTTCTGCATGGGTAAAATGGACACGTGTTGTGTATATGTTTCTGATACCACAGGCAGGGTAGAGTCCTTTCTATGACACTAAAGAAAATGTACTAAAGTAAAGATTTGGCCAAAAGAAAAACAGCAATAACAAAAAGAAAACTTCCATGATTATTAAAGAGGAAACAACATTTTTGCTATTTTTTAGTAGAGAAGAAACAGTATGAATATTCAGTTCACTTTATTCAGCCTTCCACTTTGTCATGCAGAAATCCCACTGTGACGAAGCCTTATAATTTACACACTCTTTCTGATGACACTGAACTTTACAATGAGAAACTTTCAATGTGAAATGGATCATCTTAGTTCAATGAGGAAAGAAGTGATTTCTTAAAAGATTGAGAAAATGTGCACTTCCATTAATAAAAACCAAGAATGCAGATTTTTATACTAGTCTCCCAGCAAGTTAAAGATGAAAATGGAATGATAATCTCTTATAAAACAAGGAGGCAAAGATCATGAATGCTTTCAATGATACAACTTGGAGCAGCCATGAGAACAAGTCCGGTACTCAAAATGAAAGCAGAGCGGGTTTAAGACAATTGGAGCAGAGGGCACAAAGAAGGCGCTCTGACTTTCACTGTAGTTTAGTTGTTCAGAGACAGTGGTCGGTGGTTGGGGTGGGGCCCGCGCTCCGCTTCCTTCTCCCCCTTGCCCTTGTCATCTGGCTTCCAATGAAATTGCAATCACTAATGCACTCATGAACCCCCAGTGGCCTCATCCACCCATCTGGGCTGGGTCACGCCACTACTTTCATTTGCTTAAAATTCTTACTTTCATTTTCTTAAAACTCTCGTTTGGAGTGAGCTCCACTTTCTTCAGGTTTTCTTGCTCCTTTTCAGGCCGGTCCCTCTCCGTTGCTCTCTGGGGCTCCTCCTACCTGACCCATCTCCTTATGCTGGGGTGCTCTCTTTGGCTCCCTTCTTTTCATCCCTGTGGTCATATCCATTTCCATGTCATCCAGTGGTCACCAGTGACCAATACTCAGTACCCAGGTCTCTCCTGAGTCCCAGCTGCCTTTCTCCAGTAAGCTCCTGGGCCCTTCCACCTGGATATTTCACTGTCATCTCAAATTCAAATTCAATACATTCTCTTCTGAGTTATTTATCATCCTACTCCAAACCTCTTATGGGCCTATAGTCAATGGGCAGAAAGCTCAGAATTATCCTTAACATACTGCTTCCTCCTGCTCCACGTTCTTTCACCAAATTCTATAGATTGTGCGTCAGAAATTGTTCTTAAGCTTGGCCCTCCTCTCCATCCCCAGAGCCTCCACCTCAGTGAAGCCCCCTTCATCTCTCAGCCATGGCCATTGTCCCCAGCGTACACCCCACACAGCTTCTGGGTTATCCTCATGCCAGATGAGACATGCTGCTTGGGCAGCCAAGGAAGGAGAGCTCAATCAGACCTGGGGGTCCAAGCAGATGGGAGCCAGCAAAAGAACAAAGGTTTCGCAGGGGGATCAGGACCCTGGGTGGTTCTGTAGCTTGATGGAAGGTATGGCTGTAGGATCTCAGCAAGTCCTGCCTCTAAGAGCAACCAAACCGACTCCTTGCTACTCTGAGGGTTCACACGTGGCTACCTGCCTCTACTGGCTTTCTATTTCCAGGGAGGCTGTCCATGGCATATAATTAGCAGGCCCCAAATACCCCTTTTCCACCGCTTCCCTGTCCCCAATCTTCAGCAACTCCCATCATCCACAGAATCCAGAGAAAACAGGGTACACCCCCATCATACACTCCAAGCCCCTATAACTGCTCACACAGCTTTGCACTTTAGTCTGTCTCTCCTCACTGGTGCAAATTAACCTTAACATTAACTTTAATTTTCCAATCTCTGAAATTTTGCCTATACCTCTTCTTCTCTTAGACTCTGTCCTATTAAAAAAAATTTCTCAAACCTGCTTCTTTAGGTTATGCATGATTATTCATTTGTTCAATATTTATTGAGAGTCAATTAAGGGTCAAGTCCATCCTAACAAAAACTAACTCTGTCCCCTTGAAGAACATTTAACCCGCTGGGAAGGATAGGCAAAGAAGAGGAATTTGCCTAACAATGTGACAGTTCCACAGTGGTGCTACCATATGATGTCTTGGGAGTGTCTCTCAGGGACTCTCTCAAGTCTCATCGCTATAGAGATTTGTTCAGATTACTTTCTATGGGAACCACGTCTTCTCCTCTAAACTTCAGGTCCATGGTTCTCCACTTTATTGTACCAAGATTCGTCTGGGGGTGCTTTTTTTTCCCCCTCAGAAACTTTCCAAGATCTCACTTCCAGAGATTGTGATTTGATCACTCTGGGGTTAGGCCTGGAAATGAACATTTTCAAAAAATCTCTCAGTGATTCTAACACTGATGGAACCATGGGTCATCCTTGGAAAAATCATTGGTAAAGTGCTTCTGTTTTTACAACCCACATGACATACTGGAGACTTCCTAATAGTCTGTATGCTTTACATGGTTTATTAAATAACAGCTCCTTAAAAGTAAGGTATTTTTCTCACATATTGTGATATTCCCCCATAATACAAGAACAGTGCATAACTGTGTATCTTTTGTACCTGTGTAAGTCTTGAACAATTTTAGTAAAGTCATTTTTGTTCATGTTTTTATTTTTTATTTATTTATTTACCAAGAACGTGTATTTCTATATTGTAGATACACATAATCACATGCATCATAGTTAATTTGTACCTGCACATGGTATATCTTGGTTCCCCCACCTTACACACACCTCCCTTCCATTCCCCCTCCTCTCCTTATTTACAATAGCTTTATTTACATTTTTCATTTTTTCTTCTTTTTCCCTTCCGTCTTTTCCCCCTCCTCCTTCTCTACTTCTCTTCTCATTTGGATATTATCTTTCTTTTCCACAATATCTATTATACCTTTTTGTCCTTATTTACACGTATGGTTTCTCATATCAGAGAAATAATTTGATATGTACTCATGGATGTCTGATTTATTTCATTTCAGAGTATGTTCTCAAGGTGCATCCATTTACCTATAAATGTTTCAAGTTTATCCTTTTTTATGGCAGAGTAGTACTCTGCTGTATAAAAAACCCACATTTTTAGCCATTCATTAGTTGCTGAGCATTTGGGTTGTTTCCAAGACCTAGCTATTACAAATAATGTTGCTATAAACATGGTTGTGCATATATCACTGTGGTACGATGATTTTAACTCTTCTGGGAAGATACAAAGAAGAGGAATAGCTGGGTCAAATGGAACCTCTAGCTGTAGTTTTCTGAGGAATCTCCACACTGATTTCCACAATGGTGGGTTGTCCACATTTTTAAATAACTATACATTGCTTTCATACTTTAAGAGTTAAAAAGAAGCTTGGTCTGAGAATGTATCACTTCTGCCATTATTAGAAACAAGGTGGGATGGCCCTGGGGGTTTCTGCCATACTCCTGAGGTCCAAGTACCTACATGGGGGCAATGGGCTAGGAAGACTGCAGTACAGATCGTGTCAGGGATGCAAAGCCTACACCCACATGATACCAAGTCGGTGTTTTAGAAAGGTGCCCCTGGGCATTGAGGGATGGAGTCCTCTAAAGTCAGTCTGACTTTCTGCAGCAAAATTATGCCAAAGTACTTTATCCAAAGAGGTATTTTCAGTGACCTTCCATGAAAACCTGGAGGGAAACCCAAGAAGCCCAAGACTCCCTGGCAGCAGAAGTTAATCTTCCCTTGCTCGTAGCCTCATCAGGGCAATGTGCCTGACCTCCACTGCCTGGGAAGGCTGGGGGCCTGGGGATGTCCTGGAACTGCTCTACTGAGAAGCAGGCTCCAACCAAGTGGGCATGGCTCGTCCCTTTATGCCCAGCCTAGATCCTTTCCTAGGTGCAGACATGACGCTTGTGAGGCCACATGCCCTGGCCATGGGTGGTTGTAAACTCCACAATTATTTGATGTCTCAGATGCATCTCAGACAATGAACCTGAGCCCTATTCGGGCCTGGGGATCACCAGACGAGAAATAAAAGAGGAGCATTAAACTAGGGGTAGCACTCTATTCTTTTGTTCTACCATGTTCTTTCTGTTCTCAGCAGAGGTTCATTTTTCTATCTCTAATCGTGCTCCTCCTCCTGCTTCTCCATCACCCACCATCACAGCTAAAACCACCATCCTCCCCTGTGTGGCATCAGCCCTGGTCCAATCTTCACATTCTAGAGTTCTCTAGTCTTCTAGTCTAGGACATGTCCAATCTTGGGCAAGAAATGTTTAATGACCTACCCTTGAAAAGTCATATTTTGTAGCTGATTGTCCAGCAGGATGTAGCCTAGTAGCTGTAGCAAGACAGAGCAGGCTGGAAAGCATCAGGATTCAGATTTATAACTGGCCCCACAACTGAACCCAGATGGAGCCAAACCAGCCAAAGAATCGCCTTACTGCAGCAGGTGCCCACTCTCCTGTGACCTTGTCTGTGTTCAGGTGTGGGCCACATGGAGCTACAGGGACCTGAGACAGAGAATTAAGATGTTATATTGGTGGACAAAGGGTCCCCAGCCCCTGGGCTGTGCTAGTAGATATTTCAGTAAGAATCCAGTTATCATTTATCAGACATGTGAGTCAAGCATGGCTTTCAAGCAAGACTAGTTTTGATATTTGAACACAAATAAAAGGAAGTGGGACACATGTAGAGGCTGAGGTTTTGAGATAAGCTTCAAGAATCAGCCCAATGATCTCTTTAGGATTCAGAGGAGCAAACAGCGTCCCATCCCAGGGCTAAAATAGAATGTAGAGAGGATAACCCTGGCAGCCGGGCCACTCTTCTGGGTCCACCAGTCAACTGTAGCTTTAAACATTGGACACAAATGGCCACCTTTTTCATAATCACACATTCTGGATCATGCTGTCTACAACTGGAATCAGTCACCATGTGTTATGTCTTCAGAATATCTGCTAAGCCAAATGGGGAAACTGGATTTTTAAAAAGTATGTTTCCTTTTTATAGAAATTTAGTGGAATAAATTTAGTTTAGAAATCACTCATCTAGTCTATCCCATTAGTGTAAGCCAAGACTGAACAGAGTCTGTTATTTTAATTTCTAGGAAAGCATTCCAGTGGCAGGTCTACCGACATTGCTGAGAGAAGTTTAAAAATAAAAGTTCATCATTTCTTTGTAGTTATATATGAAAACCCCCTTTGTATTTTTTATTGGCAAAAAGCGACACGGGCTACATCATGTGGTAGGATTTATTTTTGTTAACATCAAGATAGAGATGTTCATTTATTTGTATGGATATATTCTAACATTGCTAGGCCATCATATTAGGATATATATCACCCGAAAAGCTCGGCTTCCACTACTGTTGATAATCCTATGGGCCTGAGGCCTGTCCACCTTCCCACTTCCTACATCTGCCTGTTAGACTTTTTAGAAGCCACTTGCTCCCCTGGCCCCCTCCCCACTCAGTGGCAAGAGAGGATTTCTGGTCATCCCTTTTCTTACTATATCTTTGCAATTGTATTATGAGGGGATTACTTCCTATCTCTTATAAAATATTTGTTTGTGCTAAAGAACTCACACAGAGATTCCCCCCACCTTTCTCAGCAGCTTAGCATTTTAGTAAGAAATGAATAATAAAACTGGATTGTAAAAGCCTGTCAGAAATGTAGTGGTGCGTGTCTTACTTCTCATAATTGTCTTGAAATGATTAGCATTGAACTTTGTTGTTGTTGTTATTGTTGTTCCAAAAAGAAAAAAGTCAATTTTTCTCTGCCAAGGCTCAAGGATGAGTGTCAAGGGGAAATGACCTGTGATGCCTTCTGAAATGTAAATTCAAATTTTCTAGATAAAAAGGAAAACGTGAAGCAAAGTGAGATGGAAAATTAATGAGTGGACCACCAGGTCTACTTCAGATGTTTCTTAACCTCTTGTGGATCTCACACTGCTTGGAGAATTTGACACACACACACACACACACACACACACACACACACACACACACACACAAAATATGGCAACTGTTCCTGGGGAATTGTGAACTTCATGGCCCTCAGTTTAAAAAAATCCTTGTGGGCTTGTCAAAATGTTTTCCCTTTCGTGGCTCAACTTTACAATAGAAGCTAGCACAAATGTATGAAATTTAGATTCCAATCAGGCAGCAAATATATAAATATGTCCTGTGTAGTGATAAGTACAAAAAAACCCTCCAGAGAAATTGTAAGAGTTCATCTCTGCCCTCCAAGGCTTTGAAGACATCTACAGAAATGCACGCAAGGAAACATTAAAACTGTGTAGAAATTGGTGTTAAAATGTGTGGTATAGATGAGGTGTGTTGCAGGCTTTGGGGAGAGGTGAGTTGATGAAGATTTCATAGAGAAAGAAGGGTTTCAATTAAATTTTAAAGTATTTGTAGCGTTAGACAAACAAAAGAGGGACAAATATTACTGTCTGGCTTATACTATCAGGGCTAATTGCAGCCCAAAGACATTTCTCTCCTTCAATACTTATGCAGCAAGTATCTGAGATCCTTTTGGGGACAGCACTGTCCTGGTGCTAAGAATGTTTTATTGATCAAAATAAGGTATCTGTCCTAACATTTCACCGGGGAAAGATAGCAAAAAATAAATAAATCAAAAGCAAGAAAACTAGCAGGTAGTCATGGGCACTGTGTTGTTGATTAAAATAGAATGACATTAAAGAGTAACTTGGCTACTTTATGTTGGGTGACTAGAGAAAGATTCTTTTGAAGAAGGTTACTCCTAAGGTGATAATGACAAGAAGGAAATAGTCGTTTGATTGTGGGAAAAGCAATTGAGGTAGAAAGCGGAGCTAGTGCCAGGACCCACCAGAGGCATGAGGGTGGTATGTGAAAGGTAGGGAAAGATCAGTTATGACAGCCAAGAGGTTGAGTGTGAAAGAAACGAGGCAAGAGACAAAGGGGGCATAGCCAGGAGTGAGATCAGTCAGGGCTTTAGAAGTCAGAGTAAGGATTTCAGGCTTATTCTAAGTATGCTAAAAAGCTACTGAAGCATTTAATGCGGGAGACGTACAGGGTCTAATTTATACTTTTGAAATACAATTTAGCTTTTATGTAGATGGTGGTTTGCAGAAGACAAAACCAGAAGCTGACAGCCAAGGTAGGTGCTGACTGTAGTGGTCCAGGGGGAGGACAGTATGTCCTTGGATGGGGCCAATGAGAGTAGAGATGAACATGAACGGCAAGATTCAAGATAGCGTTTGGTGGTAATAGGACTGCCAGTAGCTGGATGCTAATGAGGAAGGAAAGAAAGAAATCAACAATAATCCCTAGATTTCTGGCTGAAGCATCCAGGTAGATGGTGAAACCATCCCACTAAACTGGAAAAACTAAGGTAATATAATTTGGGGTCAGTGGAGTGGATTGAGAATGCCACTTTAGCCATGTTTAATTAGAGATGTTTATTCAACAGTCAAGTAGATATAGCAAATAGATACTTTGGTACACACATTTGGCATTTTGGAGAGAATTAGGCTACACACAGAGTTGGAAATCATTACTATTTGGGTGTTATTACAAGTTTTGGAACTAAGACTCCTGTATTTCTTGGCCAAGTCAAGTACATAGAGACATGATATCCTACAACTGGAAGGGACATTAAAGAGGCTCTAGTCCAGTCATATTATTTGATAAGTAGGGAAATCGAGACCCTGAGAAGGCAAATGCTTTCTTCATAGTCACACAGTCCATCAGCCTCTCGAGTTTCCTTACTTGGTTTGGTACATTTTCATATACCTTCTGCTTCTAAAAGAGTACAACTTAGCTTCAAAGTTATGGTAAATATTTGTTGAAAGAGATAATTATACTCTGTGCCGTATTGGATTTTAAGTGATCAAATATTTAGGAAAAAAGAGAGAAACTGCAAATATATTGCTTAAAATATTTCACAATCAATTCAAATTCAAATAAAGAAGCAGCTTCACTGGCAGACTGGTTGGCTCAGTGAAAAATGAATTAGCAGAAACATTTTTATGCAGAATTTAATGTAGCTGATGCATCCTTCTTTTTAAAATAATGTTTTAAATTTAAAAGACCAATCGTTTCTTCATCCAACAGAGGTATAAAGAATGTAAAATCCCATTTATGAGTTGTTAAATAGAGCAGTAAAACTCCTTAGACCTGGAGTTTACACACACACACACACACACACACATGCGCGCGTGGAGTTTTATTAGGTGAACACCAATGTGTCTCTTGCTGCTGAGGGAGAGCGGTACAGAAGGACGCTGTGAGAGTTCAGGGAACAGCCCTGTGTGTTCGGTGTCGGCACACAGACAGTGAAGGAGGCAAAGGTTGAAACTGCTATTAAGACTGCTATGAATTTTATCAGAAAAGAGCTAATTGAGGCACCGCAGATAAAACAGCGTGGCAATAACAGATCAATAGTTCCTTTTATGAAACTACTGCTGACTTGTTTATGAAACTCTTGATAGTTGTATAAGACATTCCACATATCATATTCCAGATGTTCTTCCACCTGTGAGTCTTTTCTGAAAAAGAAGCAACAGCTGTGCCTTTTCCCAGGGTCTGTGTCCAGTAAACTCTCTGCTACAATACAATTAAAATACAATAGATAAACCATAAGCATCATTTAACCTCTCCGAGTTGCCATTTCCTGATTAGTAAAATAAAGTGTATCATTATTTGGGAATCCCTGGAATCTTCAAAATTATAATTCTAAGACTTGCCAAAGCCAAAACAATAAAAAGAAGAAAATAAATTCTAAGATAATGTGAAATGGGTTTGTTTTCTATTTGGCAGAGCTGTGACAGAAATAAAAAACTACCTTTTCTTAGGGCAGAAATAAAAAAACTACCTTTTCTTTGGTAGTTTATTGAATCCTTAAAGTAGTCAATAATAAACATCATTTTAGAAGTAAAGTCATGTCCTTGTAAATTTATCTTTCAAACATGATCACCAATGAAATCTCCAATACAAATATAAATGATTGATTTATATTTCCTAATCTACCCACTGACCCCACATTAGCTTTCTCTTAGCGTTTCCCAATTTAGTGAGATAGCTTCATTATCTATGTAGATGCTTCAGTCAGAAATCTAGGGGTTATTCTTGATTTTCCTCTCTCTCCTGCCCCATTAACAACTAGCTACTGGTTAAGTTTAATTAGCCATACCACCAAAAAATACACAGATACTAGAGGACTGGCCTAATGTGAATGTGTGATTTAATCTTAGGTCAGTAGCTAAGGACCACTTGTGAAAACCAGAGGTTGTATCCTTCTAGTGAAGAGGACTTTCTCTCATATTGGCCTAAAACCAGTCTGCGAGGTCTTTGTAGGGATGGAAGCCCTACTAATGAATGCCAGTAGTGAATGGAAGAGAAGTGTTGTGTTTTGCCCATCAAGACCAAGAAGTCTTTCCCACATCTTCCTCAGTTCAGCGAATTCTCTGAACTTGGGGAAAAACTCAACACCAGTCTTCATTCCCCCTTCGTTATGCTAAATGTTGACCCAATTTGATGCCAACTCAAGTATGACATGTGTTACAGTGGGGAGCATCCATATTTTCTAAGATTTTGTTTGTACCAAAGTGGGAAATAGTCCTGATATTATTTTAACAACTACAGTTACTTTCCTATTGTATTCCCAGCAGTGAGCACAGGACCTGATATGTAGTAGGCACACTCTTTGTTGAAAGTGGAGCCAATGAATGAATGGCAGACATCCTTAGTGTCCAATAAGGAACTTCATGTGCTCTGGAGGTGAGCGTTTACGGTTTGCTAAAATCTTTCCTGGACCAGCTGGTACCCTGTCAGTCCACAGGGTGGGTTCCAGGAAGCCCTCTTCCTTCTCTTACGTGTCCTTTAAAGGCCCTCTCATAGATTACCCTCTGATCCCACCACTCCATCTCACCTTTCATTTGGCACCACCCTTCTTTGGATTCTCCTCTTACCACTCATAACGTGAAACTTAGTACTGCAATCTGTTTGGGGGATTCTAGAACCCTTATCTATGCTGGTACTTCATGAATATTATCTCCTTATTTTCTCCAATTTGTAAGTAAAGAAAATTAGACTAAGAGATGTTAGTTCCCACAAGAAGTAGAAAGGACTAAGAAGCAAGAAGATCTTGCCCATCCTCTTTCCATTTCACCATATCACCCTCATTATCTAGAAGCCTCTTAGATTATATTCCCATCTCTTCTCCAACAGAAAATATCAAATGTGAAATAACATCAATGGCTCAGAGATGTAATTAGGAACATGACTTTCAGGGTCATGGAGATTATTACTACAGTATGTAGGACTAATTGACCAAAGACAAAATAATCCCTAGTTGCCATAATTTTTGAATCCTTGCAGCCAGTTCTTTCTCTATTATTTTTTTTCATTGCTAATCATCTTGTCAATTTCTAGAAGTCTCTTGATCTCCTTCAAATTACTTCTTTCTAATCTTCTGTGGGCTAAGAATTTAGCTCACCAGATTTATTAGGATACTGTATAAAATGGAAGATGATGGCTTTTGAATGTGAGAGTAGGAAGAAGAGAATAAGGTCCAAGAGCTTAGTGAACAGCTCTATGGCATTTATTTTAACTTCTCAGAGCCTTTTTCTTTGAGTTGTATTCTCTATGGCTGAGATTATTGGAAAAATGACCTCTAGGTAGGTGACTTATTGCTACAAAAAAGCATTGTTTTCTTTAAAATATATAAGGACAGCAGCTAAGACTGTACTCTTTTTTTCTTTGTAGAATGGATTCTTTGTTTAAAAATAAGTAACAAGAATCCGGACAATAAAAAAGGTGGAGCAATACACTCTAGGAAAGATGACCCAAAGTGAGCAATATTACATGAATAGTTAAATTGATAAGAAAATAAATGTTGTTTTGCTTATAACACTGAAAAGTCAATAAGCAGCAAATGAACTTCAGAGCAGCAGGGCCAATATTCATTTAGATGTCTTTTATAATTAAAAAGCAGTGCCCAAGCAAACAAAGCAAGAGTAAACGCAACGCCTATAAGGGCGACTGTGCAGGGAAACAAAGTGGTGAATAGATGTGTAAAACTTATTCAATATAAACACCTCATTAATGGTGAGGATGAGGAAAAGGTTCCTTTCTTCCGAATAGCTTCAATAATAATAATAATATAATATAATAATAATAATGACAACAATAATAAGAGTTGTTGTTTTGTGGTACTAGGGATTAAACCCAAGGGCTTTTGCACCCAGCTATATCCCCAGTTCATTTATGTATTTATGTATTTGTTTATTTATTTTGTAGTACTGAGGATCAAATACAAGGCTTTTGCACTGAGCTACATCCCCAGCCATTTTTTTTTCTTTTTTTGAAACCATGTCTGTCTAAGTCACTAAGCTTCCCAGGCCAGGCTCAAATTTACGATCCTCCTCCTCACCCTCCCAATGTACTGGGATTGGATTATGAGCATGTGCCACCATGCCTGGCTCTAGTAGGTTTCATTATTTCAAAGTTCTGTAGTTTATAGTAAGGAATTTGAAAATGGAAAATGCTCAAATATTTAGAATACCAAAATGGGAAGAAAATTACTAAGTTGGAATTTGAAAATGGAAAATGTCCAAATATTTAGAACACCAAACTGGGAAGAAAACTCTTAAGTCAGAATTTGAAAATGGAAAATATTCAAATATTTAGAATACCAAAATGAGCAGAAAACTCCTAAGTCTCAAATCTTTATGCTCTTGATAACTGTATCAGTCAAGGTTCACTAGAGTAACAGATTTAAATATATATATATATATATATATATACACACACACACACACACACAGATACACACACACACACACACATATAAACATTGGAAGGCTGGAGAGTTTTGAGGTGGGAGTCAGTTGGAAGGCTAAAGAGTCCGTGCTAGCAGCCTGGAGATGGATGTCCCAAGGTGATGCTGAACACTGGAGCTCCTCCGAAGAAACTGAAGTGAGGCCTCCTCCTTCTTTTCCCTTCTTATTCCATTCATGCTACAAACCTACTGACTAGTGCTGCCTACACTCTGGGTGGGTTTTCCATAAATCCATTCAACCACACCCATAACAATGCTAATCCAATAAATTCAGCATTTCTTACTCAAACTGACACAAAAGTTAACTATCACAATAATTGTCCAATAAAGATTTAATGGCCTTTATTTAGTTTTAATGCTTCCTATTCTTCACCTGCCTCATGACAAATACATCTTTTTTATCCCTTCAGAGCTTCTTAAAACTATTATTAGGTCTCCCTAAGTGACATTTTATTGAATACTGTAAGCACCTTCTTATCTTCTGATCACTGTCCTGTACTCTAATCACTGTCCTGTACTCTTCTAATCACTGTCCTGTGCACACCAGAGATGTTAAGTAGGTTTTACTTCGTGTGCCAGCTCCTATCATTTGATATTGCCTTTCTAGAGTGTTATGTTTACAAAGTTTCTGAACTCATATTTGAGGTCAGCAGGAAGAAATGTAGTAGTCAATTGATGATGTCTGCCATGGGCAAGACAGAGGTGAAAATAGGCATGTCAAAAACTTACCACCCCCCTGCTATATCCTGTCTACAGTGAATCATGAGTGGCCCTGTTCCTGCAAAAGTAATGTCTCTCTCACCTCACTCCTTCCCTCCCTCCTTGTCTCCTTCCCCCTTTCTCTCTGTCTCCCCTCTCCCTTCGGCTCTTTCCTTAGTCCCCAGTAGAATGAAGACAGATCTCTAGGCAAAATCAAAGGAGAAAAAAATAAAGAGAAGGAAGAAGAAATGCTACACTCAAATATTTAGCCATTCAAGGAATGTTGGGCTCCTGCCTCCACAGAGCTTATAGTCTTACATTAGTGCCATATACTCACAGCAGCCATCTGTAGGGAACCTTCAGCTTGTGGATGCTGACATTTTCTGGTTTTAAAAAAAAACAAAAGTAAAGGCATGTGTACAGTGTTTTAAGAGTAAAACATCCTATCTTTTTCTTTGGTAGTCTTATTCGTGATCTGGTCTATTTTCTCCTAAGTAGAAGTTCCTCCACAAGTCCAGATGATGATTTTTAACATCTACTGCCATCAATGAACATTTTGATACTCAGAAAAATGCAGAATAAACACAATAAAATGCACTGCATCAGTATGTTTTGGTCA
>PVJO010019505.1:0-34147 GCA_004026905.1 Hystrix cristata
AGAACATACTCTCAAGTGAAATAAATCAGACACTCATAAGTATACATCGAATTGCTTCTCTGATATGAGAAACCATAAGTGTAAAAAAAAGACAAAGAGGTGTAATAGATATTATATAAAAGGAAGATAATATTCAAAAGAAAGGAGAACTAGAAAGGGAGAAGGAGGAAAAGAAGGGAAAAAGGAAAGAAAGGGGAAAGGGAAAAAATTGAAAAATATAAATAAACCTGCTGTAAATAGGGAAGCGGGGAGCAGAAGGGAGGGGTGGGGAAGAGGGGGAAAAGCCAAGATACATCATGTACATCATGTACAGGTACAAAATAACCATGATGAATGTGATCATTATGTATACAATGTACCAATACATGTTCTTGGTTAAAAAAATAAAAAGAGAGATGCCCTCACTCCAGGATACATCAGAATATACAAAATGCTCTGGCCTCCTGCTTACAGAACTCCTACTCTCTCCTCTCCTAATTGATAGAGGGAACCATGATTTCAATGTGGAACAAGAACATGCCTTAAATTCCTTTTTATTTTATTTATTTATTTATTTATTTATTTATTTATTTATTTATTTATTTATTTATTTATTTTTGGTGCTGGGGATCGAACTCAGGACCTTGTGCTTGCAAGGCAAGCACTATAACCACTGAGCTAAATCCCCAGCAAATTCCTTTTTATTTTTATGGGTGCACTATTTTAAAAAGTCTTGTTTTTAACTGTACCATTTACTGCTATCTCCTGTCTTCTCCACAATTCTTAGTCCCCTCTTTTTTAATTAAACCATGCAATAAAATTACAACAAATACTATGAAGTGCAGCTTACTATGTGCAAGGCTCCATCCCAAGCATTTCATACACACGAGCTCGCTCAAATGTCTTGACAAGCCAATGAAGCATATGCTATTAGCCCCCATCTCAGAGAAAAAGAAATTAAGAAAAAGAGGCTGTATACCTTGCCCATGGTCATACAACTGATACATGGTAGAGCCAGGACTCAAACTTGGGAGGTCTAGTTCTGAGGTTTATGCTCATAACCACTGCAATCCTGCCTCTCAAAATCCAGCTCATTCTTTTGGTTGTGCATAGGCCTCTGTAATGTGGACTCATCAGTTAGTTTGCTACTAGAGGGGCACACTTACTTAATTGGTCGTCCGACTCCTTACTTTTACATGGAGACAATTTATTATTATATTGTCAGAATGATATTTTAGGGTCTCATGATCTACATTGTGGCCACAGAATCAAAACTATTTTTCTCTGAGTTTCAAAAAGCCTGTTTCCCTAATATGGGTATTATACCTGTCAAAATTATATCAGTTCTTTGTCAGTTCAAACGCTCAAAAATTTGTAAGCAATTATTATGTGACAGGAAATGTACAGGATTGTATGGTGCATACAAAGTGAAAATGACACAGATCCTCCTTGAAGAAACTAACATGTTTCCTTGACTCTCTCTAGTTGGACAGATGGCAAAATCCACAAGAATAGAATTTCTGCTTCTCTTCTCATTTATTACCACCCCAAAGCCTAACATCTTTCATCATTAGGTTTAAAGGCTTCCTTGGGATAGCTCTCTCCTTGACATAAGATTGTGGTCTCTTTGTCTTCAATTAGATACGATTCAATCAAATATATGCATTCTCCCACTGTAACATTCCAGGCCTGATTACTTTTCTCATCAAATTACAGGGGTATTTCAGAACACACTAAGTTTATATAAATTTATATAGTTAGAAAATATATTTGCCTTCTATTAAAATTTCAGGCTTTAACACCAGTCTTTGTAAATTGGAAGAGATATGTCCAAAGCTGTACTGTTGTTTTTGACCCTCCTTTTATAACTACTGCCTTTCATGTTATTTAGTTTTACATTTATTCTGTGGTATTTCTTTCTCCTCTCATTTCAATTTGAAATCATCCTGATCTGGTCAAGGACTTGCCAGTCATGTTCTTTATAAGAATCCTTTCTGTCCTTTATCAGGAACACATTATTCAAACACTGTGCAGCTTGATCTGCCCAGCAAGAGGATTTGTAAATTTAAGAGCTAAATTATATTATGAAAGTTCAGGAAATCAGTGATTGATGAGTTTGTTATTTCAAGGTAGCTTTACCAACCAAAAGAACTTTAAGAAATATGACAAAATCTATACACCAAAAGGCAGTTCATTAATAAAGAGAAAAATTGCTTGCTTGTGGAAATAATAACTGTGAATACTTATGTTATAGGATTATAGAAATGCTACCCAAAAAAACAAATAAAAATTGAACGATATAAGTAAATCTATTTTATATACCAGTTTTATATTAGAAACTTTTAGAATCAGTAATAAATCTAGCCCAGTAGGTTATTATTTAAGATATTCTGGAAACCTCAAAGAGCATTATACTACTCTCTTATATAAAAACTTAAATTCTGGATAAATCTGTGTGTGTGTGTGTATACATACATATATAAATATATATATACAGATTTTTCATTTGTTAAATTATTAATATGATATATTAAAAGAATCAACTTAAGATAATTAGAAATGAATATAATGAACCTAATTCCCATAAAATTCCTCATTACATGAAGATAGTAAATCTATAGTAAGGGACAGAACATGTCAAGAGAGAAATACTATATCCCAACTACTAACGAGGAATAGAAAAAACAAAGAACAGAAACAGCTGAACAAAACTCATTTTACATTTGATCTGACAGTTTCCAAAACTATACAGAGATGACATACGTAACAATAACAAGAGAGAGTCTTCTATATTTCATAAAATGTTCCCTAGGGACAATAATAAAAATAGACAACAAATTTGAGATGTTATATTAGTTTGCTAGGGTTGCTGCAACAAATTACTGCAGGTGGTATAAACAGCAGAAATTTCCACACAGTTCTAGAGGACAGAAGTCCAAGATCAAGTTATTGACAGGGTTGGTTTCTCCTTGGCCTCTCTTCTGATGGCTTTCTGATGATCATCTTTTTCTAGTGTCTTCATATATGATCTTCCCTCTTTATCTGTCTGGGTCCTGACCTCCCCTTCTTGCAAGACACTGGATTAGGACTTCAACATATGAATTTTGGGGGAAACACAATTTCAGCCTGTACTTTTAAAGTTGCCACAGATATTGTTAAAGCAAAATTTATGTAAAGATTGGTTCATGTTGCTCATGTCATAGCAGCCAGGATGCAGAGATAGAAAAGCAGAGCTGGGGAGGGAGATGCATCCTTCCAGGTCACAGCCCCAGGGATCTGTCTCTTCTGACCAGGTCCTGCCTCCTAACAGCAGCTCAGCTACAGTACAATCCATGTGATTCAGTCACCTTCCAGAAGCCCTGCACGAGCACATGAGGCTTCTGGGGGACATTCATGATTCAAAGAGTGACAGTTCACCTGAAAGAACATATTTTGTCTCCTTAACTTATCTTCTTAGACAAATGATCTAACTTCCAGAATCTATAGTTCAACTATATGCCCATACTCAATCTAAAATTCCTAAGCAAGAAATATAAGAACACACAATATTTTGTCCACTACTGGCAGTTTACATGCATCGGCATTATAAGGTTTTCATCAAAAACTGGAAGGCGCAATGATACAAAAAAGATTCAACATAATATGCCTAACAGGATTTTCAAAATGAGAAATAAGGGAAGGGATAGAGGAAAGGTGATAACTAGAGAGAATGGAGTAAAGGTGATATTAAAGTAAGACGCAAGTTAAGAAATACCAAGAATTACAAAAATCATAGATTCTCAGACTCACAATGCAAAGAAATTCCAAGCAGGATAAAAATAAATAAGTGTAGGCAAATTTAAACACATAAAAGTTATTAGAGGAATATCAAAAAAAAGAATTCAAACTTTAAAAATAATGAAGGACAAATATAAAAAATAAAGTTTTATATCTAATGATATCGACAATCATAAGAAATGTAAATGCTTAAATATTCTAATTAAAAGGTGGAAATGATTTAACTGGATTCAAAATGTAAGATCTAAGTACATGTGACCTAAAAGAAACATATCCTTTACATAACATAAATAAAGTAGTTTAAAAAAATCACAAAATGCAAAAAGATATACCATGCTAACTGTGATTAAAGGAAAGCCGAAGAAGGTACATCACTAGCAGGCAAAATAGATTTAATGGTAAAAAGATATTATAAAAGACAAAGAAAATCACTTTATAATGATAAAGAGCTCAGTTCATCACAGGATAAAGCAATCCTAAATGCTTGTGGATCTAATAAGATATTCAAAACACATGAAGAAAAATTTGATGTAACTGCAAAAGAAGACAGAAGAATTTACGATTATAGTCCAAGATTTCAACACCCTTCTTACAATAACTGATAAAAAAATGAAAAATTAGTAGATGTACATATTTGAACAACACTATTAACCAACTTGACCTAATCGACATCTATCAACTACTCCACCAACTAGAGCAGAATGTAAACTCTTTTCAAGTGCAGATAGAACATTTTCCAATATAACCTATATACTGATTGTTAATTCTAAATAAATTTAGATGGGCTCAAGCCATCTAGAATTATAATCGCTCTCCACAATAAAATTAGGAATCATTAACATATCTATGAAAAAAATCCCTAAATATTTAGAAATTACAAGACATACTTCAAAATAATCCATGTGGAAAAAATCAAAAGGATAATATAAAGTGTTTTGAACTGAAAGGAAATGAAAACACACAGAAATTTTGAGATGTGGGTGACGCCATGCTGGGAGAAATTTTTTAGCACCAAACACCCGTATTAGGAAAGAAAAAAGGTCTCAGACCAATGATCTCAGCTTTCACCATATGACTACAGAAGGAAGAGTAAATTGAACCAAAAGTAAATAGAACAAAAGAAACAATAATAAAGGAAAACAATACTAATAGAAATCAAAAAATAAAAAAGAAAATCGGTGGAAGCGTAATCAAATTGGTAAATGCTTATCCAAATTGATTAGGAAAAAAGAAAAAAAACAAAATTACTAGAATTACTGCAGTAATGCATATAAATTACTGCAAATTCTAGAAGTATCAAAAGGATATGGAATATTGTTGACATCTTTTTGCTAGTAAATGCAACAGCTTAGGTAAAATCAATGAATTCCTTCAAAGACATAAACTTGGTCAAAGTTCACCAAAGGAGAAATGTATAACATAAACAGCACTTTGCCTATTAAAGATTTTGAAGTTATAATTTAAAATTTCCCCATGAATAAAACTCCAGGCCTACATGGCTTCAGTGGTGAATCCCAAATGTTTTAGGAAGAAATAACAATAATTTCACATAAGCTGAGAAAACTGAAGCGGATAGAAGAGTCCATTTGTTATGGCTTGTGTCTAGATGTCCCCCAAAGCCTCATTCAGTCCTAGGTGGGGCTTTTCAGAGTTAGCAGGATCTAGAGGGTATGATGCTGGGATTCAGGCTGTGTGATACTAAATCAGTCCACAGATTGGTTTGGCATAGTTCTGGGCAAGATTAAGGGTGCGAATCTGTCTCTTGTTGCTTGCTTGCTGCTTTACCACGCACTGTATCTCCTCTGTGCTGCCCCTCTGCCCTGGCAACCTGCCTTGGAGCCAACCAATTACGAACAAAAACCTCTACACACTGTGAGCCAAATAAGCCTTTCTTCCTTTAACTTTGGGTATCCCGTATTTTGTCTCAGCAAGGAGAAAAGTAACCAAGACATCAGTAGTATCCTGATATCAACATCAAACAACATAGCAAGAAAAAATTAAAACTACACATTAATATTCTTTATAAATTTATATGCAAAAATTATAAACAAAATTTTGAACAATTGAATTTGATAATATATAAAAATAATACATCATAAATAATGGAGTTTATTTTAAGAATGAGGAGTTGGTTTAGCAATTGAAAATTAACATCATTTACCACACTATAAAAAAAAAAACAAAAACATTATATGAACATCTCTATACAGAAAAAGCATGTTACAAAATCTAATATCCACTCCTCAAAAAAGCTCCCAGAGAGTCGGAATAGAAGGGAACTTCCTAGCCCTGATTAAAGAATATCAGTAAATATCAATGTTAAAGTGATACTTACAGTAAAAGAATGTTTTAACCACAAAGGCAGATTTGATGATTCAGTGTTTATAAGAAGGAAATTTCACCTAATTTGAACTATAGGTTAAACTTAATCCTATACAAATTCCCCACAAACTTTTATGTGTAAACTGATTCTAAATACTATTTTGAAATGCAAAAGACTTAGAACAGTCAAAAAGAATCTTTGAAAAAGAAAATTTCATGGTGCTGATATTTCCTAATATGAAGATTTATGAAGCTGTAGTAATTGAAAGAGCAGCATGTTGGTGAAAATATAGACATATATCAAGGGAACAGGATAAAGGGTCTAGAAATAGACCCACAAATAGGTAGATAACCAATATTCCACAAAGAGGAAAAAGCATTTCAGTGCAGAAAATGATGTTCAAAAACAAATGGTGTTGAAACAATTTAATTTCCATATGAAAAAATACGTAAGTAAACTTGGATCTTCTAGGATTGAAAAGGTAAAGATAAGCACTCTTACCACTCCTATTCAACATCCTAATGGAACCCCAGGACACTAAGGAGAAAAAGAGGACACCTATTAGAAAAAGGAAATAAAACCATCCTCATTCACAGATAACATAATTTCTGATGATCTATATAGAAAATACCAAAGAATCCAAAATTAATTCCCGGAATAAAGTGAGTTTAGCAATGTCTGAGGAAGCACAATCAATAAAGTACACAGAGGTCAACTGTATTCTTATATATCAGAAATAGACAATTGGAATTTTACATGTAAAATAAACACCATTTTAAACCACAACAAAAAATAATGTACTTTAGGATAAATTAGCAAAACATGTGCAGGATCAGTATGTTGAAAGCACCAAGCATTGATGAAAGAAATCAATGAACACTGAAATAAATGGAACGGTGTACTGTGTTTACAGGTTGGGAAACTCAACATTGTTAAGATACCACTGCTCCCCAATTTGGCACACCCCTGAAGTCCCAGCACTTCAGGAGCCTGATGCAAGAGGATTGCCACGAGTTCTGTACTACATAGTGAGCTCAAGTGCAGCCTGGAATACACAGTGATATCCTGTCTCAAAAAACAAACAAAAATCCTCACAAGGTCTTTTTGAAAATACAAAATGCCTACTCTAAATTATAAATGGAAACGCAAAGTTACTAGAAGAGTCAAAAGAAGAACAATATGTGAAGATTCATGTGATTCAATTTCAACACTTATTACAAAGACACAGAATCAACACACACACATACACACACACATCAGTGAAATGAAACAAAGTCAAGAAATAAATCCATACAAACACAGTCTGCTGATTTTTGATGCTTGTGTCTCCTCCAAATTCCTATACTGAACTCTTACCTCCAAGGCAGTGATACTGGGAGGTGGGACTGGGGGAGGATATTAGGTCCTCATGGTGAAATTCTCACAAATGACATTAGTGCCCTTATAAATCTGGCTCAAAGGAGCACATCACCCTCCCACCACTGTGAGAACACAGCGAGACAGCTTCGTCTATGAACCATGGATGGTATACCTACAATACGAAATGATAGTATCTCAGATAAAAGCACAGGACAAAAGCTATGTGACCTTAAGGTTGGTTTTGAGTTTTAAAATATAATACCAGAGGTATGATCCACACAGGAAGAAAATGACACACTTAACTTCATCAAAATTAAAGACTTCTGCTCTGAAAAAGCACTATTTAAAGAATGAAAAGATGAGCCAAAAGTGGAAAGGATGGAATCTTGCTGTGGAGATTCTGGGAAAAGGTAGCTCTTCTGCACTCACTCTGGCCTCAGTGCCTCACCCACGGGCACTCTGCTTCTCAGCCCTACTACCTGGGGGATGAGAGGGTGGAGGCACAGTTCTTACTAGGCTGGGCGACTTGCACTCTGCAGGCCTGACAGGCAATAGGTGTTCACTGTCCTGAGGCTCTTGAGCTAAAATTCTCTCCTCCTGCTACTCCTCCCGCCCCAGACAGATGTATCTGCACTCAGATGATCCAGCTGTTCATGCCAAGCTTCTTTGCAACAAAACCTTATCGTTTCTCTGGTTGGTCTTATTGAAGAGGGCCCAAGAAGACCTCAAATAACCTCTCAATCTTGTGCTTGTTCACTCCACCGTGTGGTTCCCACTTGACAGAAGGAAAACATCTCTCTACTGAAAAACATCCTGGCAGGGTTATACATGTCAGTGCCTCAGCACCCTCCAGTATCCAAGACTTCTGTCAGCTCTCTTCTCCATCTCTGGTTTCCTAGGTTGGCGTCTGACCCCAATCTACCATCCCGAACAAGGTTTAGGCACCAGTCCTTTGCAGTACTCAAAAAAAAGGTGGGGCGAGTATCTCAAGCACCTCAAGTGAGTTCCCTTGAATTTCCTCTTACTAGGCATGTGGCTAGCAAATAGCAGTACTCCTTGGTCCCACCCCAAAGCACAGCAATGGCCTCCTCAAAAAGCAAAACAAAAAAAGCACTTTGCTAACCTTTCCAAACCCCCCTGCTAACCCCTGTTCATATGTTTGGTCTGGCTGAGTAGCTCATGGGCCAAGGAGTAGTTCCTACCTCATTTCCTCTGTAAATTCTTTGTGATTCTGGTATCCTGCTATCTCACCTATGGCTGGAATTTCAGTCAAAACTGCGGCAGGAAATAGCAGTACATGCTTTTCAGAAGTCACAATGAAAAAGACAGAAGTGCCCAATGTTGAAGAGGACGATAAAGCAGCTAAAACTTTCACAATTTCCTGTAGGAATATAAACTGGTACAATCTCTGAAAAATTATCTAGTAGGATCCCCTAAAACTGAAAATATTTATATCCTATGAACTAGAAAGTGTACATCTATATTTACACCGAAGAGAAATGTACACATATCTTCACCAAAAGATATTTGTGACAGCATTACTCGTACTTGATAAAACTGGGGGTGGGGTGAGGGGACAAATCCACAGTTAAGCAGATAAATAAATCATGGTATGTTCTTGCGATGGTATACTGTCTGAACTAACTGTCTATACTGTCTGAAGTAACCCAATAGATGAATCTCATAACATAATAATGAATTTTAAAAGCTAGACACAAAAAGTATTCTGAATAACTCCACTTATATAACAACTTAGAATAAACACAACAACATGAATTATTTTAGGCTTTCTTTGGAATATGGGACACTTAGAACCTGTCTTCTTCAACTACCACTCCTCGTGACAATTCAGACTCCTGAAAAATGTCACTCTCGACATACTGCTATAAGAAAAAGACATAAAAATCAAATGTTGGCTGGAGGTAGTCTTGTCTTTGATTTATCTTAGACAGTTACATTTATTTTCTTAAATTGATATCATTTTTATTGCTGAAGGACTGGTTGTCTTGAGGAAAAGTTACACTTCACCTCAATTCTAAATTGAAACTATGCAATCATCACTATGAGCCACAAGAGGGCAGCAGTTTCAAGAACTGGAATTAGAAAAACTGTATTCGCTAAAGAGGCAATAAATCACCGAGCTTGTGAACCAGATTTTAACTACATCAGACAGAATTTTAAAATAATTACTCTATGTATTTTAATTATAATTCTAGAATTAGAAAAAATTGAAAGATGTCTCTTAGACAAGAAATTTCATTCATTTCGTTTTTTGTTCCATACAAATAATGTAGACTTACATAAAATACGAATTCTACTTTAATATTGAAATTTTGTATAAAATTATGTAACATATGTTATAGTTTATATCTTTATTCCCCCTCAAAGCCCCATGTGCTTATACGTGGAAGTTTTGGGAGGTAACTACAACATGGATGTAATACTGGATTAGCCCACTAATGAGTTTAGCACAGTACTGGATGCAGATGATGCACTTACTGAAGAGGGAAGACCCGCCCTGGGTGTGGGTGGCACCAACCAGGAGGCTTGTAGCCTAGATGGAATAAAAAGTGAAAGAAGAAGGAAGGGTCGTTGCCTATGGCCATGCCCCTGTGGCCATACCGCCCTGCCGTAGAGCCAGCCAACAACGGATGAAACGTCTACGAACTGTGAGATAAACCTCTCTTCCTTTAACTTGTGGGTGATCAGATATTTCATTCCAGAAACAAGATAATAACTAAGACACTATATAAGATCAACTTATACATGTATAGATCTTGGTACTTTAAGTACTTTCACAAATGTAGTATTTTCCATTTTTTTCACTTTCTTGAGCTCCCAAGTAGATGTGCTAGAAATTACTGTGTCCTTTTTATAGATAAAGAAACTGGGACTTAGAAGATGTGGGGAACCTGTCCCAATAAGCACCACTAATATGTAGAAAAGGCAGAGTTTCACTCAACATGTTTTCTATTATTTTACATAGTTGCCTGTTAACAAAAGAAAAATAACAATTATATCCTTTAATTAATTCAGACATGAGTTTAGGGTATCATTTTCATTGAACTCTGCTCCACTGCGATGTTACTTTTAGACTTGTCCATAAGACTTTCCACAGAGACCTGGCTACCAATGCTTTCTATTGAATTACTTACACTTGACCATTGTTGTCATCCGATAGAAAAAATGAAATAGAAGTGAAAGTTAGAGTAAAACAAACAGTATTCCCAGAGGTTAGTGATTAAATAAGTTGGGGAAACAGATGTACAAGTAAAAGAAGACAGCTTAAAGCTACCGCAAACGTGCTACATGACATTTTAAACATTCCTCAAGCCACCTGATGCTGTGTGTCACCAAACAGGTAAATACGCTAATACTGATTATTAGACCTAGGGTTTTATTATATTGTCTCCAGTAAATAGGTTATCATCTTACAGCCACTTAAATAGACCCAAAATCTGACACCCAAAAATATGCATAATTAGAGAGAAAATCATGAACTGAACAACAGAACGCATAACAGCCACAAAAAACAGTGTGTGAAGAAACAAAACTATAGAAGAAAATGCACTTGATGTCTTGAATAATCATACAGAAAGCAAAGATTTATTTCCTTGAATAAAAAAGACCCTTCTCAACTAAAAAATGTGAGGCTATCGGTAATTTTAAAAATTCTACATCTTAAAAAAAAAAATTCTACATCTTCGCAAAAGCCCAGTCACTCCACTCTCAGACACCTAACACAATGATTCTTCCTTTCCGGTCATTTCCGCTTCAGCAGGTGCTTCTGGCGAGGTGGAGAAACATGCGCATTACTGCCTCCCCAGGCTGCTTTCCCGCCCGTCTTCCTCAGGTCCCTCACTTTACTGACACTTGTTAGGTGTATGAGCTAAGCAAAGAAAGAGTGAAATTGTCAAAAATAAAAGAATTATTCCTCCATGGAGCTTGTAATCAAGTGGTGGGAATAAATGTTTAACAAAATATGCATTATGGTAAACTGTGGTAATATAAATGAAAACACTGGGGTGCGAGGGGTGCAATGAAGTGACAGTAGAACAACCAAGTCAGGCTGCCAGCACAAAGTCCTTTGGGCAGGTGACACTGATCTTGAGACTGGAAGACAGCAAAGAGACAGGGCTCTGTGAAGGGAAATGGTCCATCACTGCCAAATAGAGTTCTTGACTTGTTCGAGTAGCAGAAGCCTTTATCATTGACCAATACACATATTTAGAAGAAATAAGGTATAAATTATTATTGTTATTATTATTACTGGGAGATTAAGCAGGTATTGCCAACCTCTTCCTTTGAAGAGCATAACCAGAGAGTGTGCTGGATTGAGGTATAAAACAGTTCATCTCTGAGCTGACAAATTGGAAAAAACAGCAGAGAAGCCGATGACAGTGTTTTCTCTTTCTATCTCACATGGATGAGAATCAAATGAAATAAGATACTAAAACTGTGTAATCCACACAGCAGTACGCACATTTCTTAACTGTTAATATAAAAGCACTTTCCATTCCATTGCAGCCTTTATTCCCATCCCAAGTGTAAGACATTATTCTAATCTGTCTAAATTCTCTAGCCCAGATTCCCAAACACCTTCCTAAGATAATAAAGTCTTCCTTTTGTCTTCAGTAAACTGTCTTCCTATTAATGATAATTTTAAAAATTCATACATTATGCAAAGCCTATGTCAAACTTACGCTCCAGTGCATTATAAAGAAGTTGGAAATCTTCATTTGTTTTAGGATTATGCCTCCGGTAATAGTCCAGTCTCATCCATTCTTCTTTTTCTGTTACCTTCCTTAGTTCTTCCTCTGCTTCCCACTCCAATCTCAACTTTTTCTGTTTTCGTAAATTCTCTGTAAAGATTTTAGCATGCCACCGCCTGTAGTAAGTTTGTATTACTATCACCTGTGTTTAAAAGAAAATAAGAAGTGTCGGTCATCAACTTGGTGATCAGATGATAAAGGCAACAATTATAATTTTTTTTCCAACTCAACAGCAACAAAACAACAAATTGAGAATCAAGTTTTAGCTCTGTGGCAGGGTTCTTATAGACACTAACATGAAAACCGTAGGTAATGCATCCTGCTGCTCTTTGCCTTTGAAATCTAGCACATGCATCTTGATAGGAGGCTGTTAATACAATACTTAGAAGTACAGACGCTGGAGTACAACTTAGTTTACATCTTCCCTCTACTCAGGAGGTGTACAGTTTGGGTAAGACTCCATCTGTCTGCTTTAGGGCCCTCATCTATAAAATAGTGATAATAATAATAGGATGCATAAAAAGTGTTTAGCCCAAGCTCCAAGTCTTACAAATCTTAATTATGAATCATAATTATTTTTTGTGTATCTTCCTTTCTATGAGTTTAGGGTCATATTTAAAACAAACTGTTTATTCAACACACAGCAACTGTGTGGCAGTTTAGATAAAAGAAAGATTTAAGCAGATAAGTATTAAATTGCAGGATGTACAAATATATTAGGTAGTATAATATAACCCTCAAAAAGCTCATGAGGTACCTAACAGTTTGTGATTTTATTTATTAAACTCATAAATAAAATATGGAGAGGTTGCATTAAGATCAAGGAAAGGACAGATATTGACACATTGCTTTCCCTCATTCTAATACTTGATAATTACAGAAAATTATGTAAAGGAGAAATTGGGAAAGACAATGGGTCCTACTCCAAGGGTGATCAAATGAACAGAAACTTTGAAGAATCACCTCTAGAAAAAAATTACATAAAATAAATTGAAGAAGATATATGTAACCTAATCATGCACTGGGAAGGCAAGCTAAAAACAAAAGTGGTTCTAGGACCGCTTCAAGCCACAAACTGGTAGGTGTTCTGGGCAGAAGAGCCACTATCAAGGGAACTGCTTGAAAAATGCAAAAGGAAGCCAAGCCTGGTAGTGCGTGCCCATAATTCTAACACTCTGGGAGGCTGAGGCAGCAGATTGCAAGTTTGAGCCCAACTTGAGCAGCTTAGTTAGCCCTATCTCAAAACAAATAAAAGAGGGCTGGGTATGTAGTTCAGTATGAAGGCTTTTCATTCAGTCCCTGCTACTTCAATCGATCAATAAGCAAAAGGGATAGGCTCCTCTAAACGACAGAATATCTGTGCCTCGGGAAGAATGCTCAGTGTCCCAGAAGGCCAGGTGATACTGAGCATGCACAGAAGCCCCTTATCCAGAAAGCAGATCCCTCCCCAAACCAAGCCTTACATCCTACAACCACTGGATGAGCACACTGTACATTAAGAATCTAAAATTTTCTAAGTATACACCTATGAATAAACAAATATTTGAGAAGAGCCAACAAAACAAAATGTCCCTCACCCAACAAAGTGAAGCATTTACACTTGTTAGAAACAGAATTACAGTACTAGAATAGTAGTTCTGAAAAAGTAGTAGCCTACGCAGTGATATAAGTATTATCTGGGAAATCACCAGCAATGCAAATTCTCAGGTCCCATGCCAGAGCTGGTGAATTAGAAGCTGGTGTGCAAGCCAAAATCCTGTACATTAACAAGCCCTCCACAGGATGGGGACGCTACAGTTCTAAAGCTGCTTTACTAAAGTAAAAAGAAACAGGAAACAAGACCAGACTAGATGTAGTTAACACTTTTAGAGAGAAGGCTATCCAATAAAACAATCAATTATTTTGTAAAAAATAGCAACAAAAGATTGTATCGTAATTTTTATTTTTGAAATTTAAAAAACAATATAATGTGTATTAGCTTGGGTGCTATTAAACTTGTTAAATTTAAAAACACCAAAACTTACTTAAATAACTTCTCACATACCAACTGAGAGACTGGCAAGCAGTTTCAAGCTGGGAGAAAAGTTCTGCCACAGGTAACAAATTTCATCATACTCATATGTCCCACTCAGCTGGTCCACTTATTATCATCATCCAGGCAGTGGAGAGGGGAAAAGGACAAAAGCCACCTTCTAAGCAATACCTGGCAGTGTTTCACATCACTGCCCATCACTCCTCATTGCCCAGATCTTGGTCATACAACCTCACTGACTTACAAGGGAGGTAAGGGAATGTAGTCTTGTATGGGTGGCCCAGTTCGTATTACCATAATGGGAGAAGGGAAGAGTAGACTTTGACAGAGAACTAGTAGTTTGTTATAATCTTATTGGAGAATGTACAATGCCCATGAAAGAATTAATACAGAAAAATATAGATGAGAAAAATCTTTCATAATGAAAATAGAAAGGCTGTAAAAATTAGAAAGAATGAAGGAAAAATAAGAGATATGAGCCATAAATTCAGACATTCTAAAATATGACTGAATCTGGACATCCCAGAGAGAATGAAGAAAGCTGATTACTAAAATTACTCAAAACATAGTACAAGAACATTTCCTAAAGGGAGACATGAGCTCTCAGATAGGAAGGGTCTATTACCAAATCTCAAGCACATCACAGTAATATTACAAAATTCCAAGGATAAAGTAAAAATACCAAAAGCTCAAAAGAAGAAACATCAACAAAAAAATTGAAAATCAGATTGATATTTGATTTTTAATAAAATGCCGCTTCAAAATGATAAAGGAAAATAATTCTGGAAATAAGTCTGAATCTAACCTTTTATACCTACTCAAACTGAAAACCCATGGATGAGGTTCATTGAATAAGGACTTAGATTGTTTACTTTCCATGCATGATCTTTGAAAGAATGGCTAGGAAATACATTTTGGCAAAATTAATAAATTCAAGGGGGGAAATTAGAGCAGTGAGTAAAAATTGTAAAAATTTCATTGAGCTAAATATATCGATGTAAATATACAAAAACAAAAGTCTAAAGAAAAAGTCAATAAAGAATAAAAAAAAACGATTAGTAAATTAACCAGATGAGATGGTAGGAATGAGTTAAAATATCAGTAGTCATACATAATATAATCTTTAAAATAAACACCAAGTACTGAACTCTAGAAACTATACTAAGAATAAAAAACAGAGCCCAAATAGAAAGGAATCATGAAGATAAAGGAACTTCTTAAATGGAACCCTACTCCTTCCCGGGGGGGGGGGGGTGTTAACTGCTACCTCTGCTCACAGCTCAGTCCTTGTCCCCACCTCCCACTGGGCTCCAATTCACCTTCCAAGATCCTCTGGAGCAGATCTCTGTGCTTCTTGATGCCATCCCCTCCCAGGCATTTAGAGTTTCACTTTCTCTGTTGTAGTGAGTCAGCACTTCTCCATCTGCTTTACCATTTCAAAAAAATCAACCGACATTTACTCTTCTCTCTCATGTATTCTTTGTCCTTGCATGTTTATATATTTGTTCCTTTAATATCATTTCATTGGAGTTGCAAAAGTGGCAAAGAGAGTTCTATTCCACTACTTAACATCTCATCCCTTCTACTTCCTCTTACAAGAAAATCTCAACTGTCATGAGCAACAACATGCTTCTTGTCGGTTTTTTGTTTTGTTGTTTTGTTTCTGTTTTCATTTTTGAGACAGGATTTTGCTATGCAGTTCCAGCTGTTCTTGAACTCACTATGTAGCCCACACTGATCTCAAATTCTCGGCCTCAGCCTTCTAAGTGCAGGGATTACAGACATGCACCACCACCCCTGGCTACAACATGCTTCTTTAAAAATGGATTTCTCACATCCTCTTGCCACAGTGATAGTCACACAACACAGTTTAGGCCAATGAAATGTAACTGAAGGACACTGGGTAAGGCTTTCAGGAAAAACCTTTGAAGATGGTGTACGTAGGACATGCACCCTTGACTTTTCCCTTCCCCCTGACAGAATGCAGCCATGGTGATGAGCATCCATCAACTGATTCCGCATCACACAGTCACAAGCTCAGGATGAGACTAATGGAATCAAGTTGAGGTTCCTGGTGATATTGTAAAACTACCATCCAAACCCAGTACAGTAGTTAAGTAAAAATTAGTTTGGACCGAGAAACTAAAGAAACCATCATTCTGGAATAACTGGCCCTAATGGACCGAGCTACAAAATTAACAGGCAACAGTCTTTCTCCCAAGGACCTGCTGCCCTATAAAATGTCACAGCAATCCTCTTCTTTGTGAATAGTGACTACTATTTTCTTACTCACTGAGAAACTTCATTCTTCAAAATCATAAAAGTGTCAGAAACTTTGCTCTTTTGGAATTGGACTGGTAAGAGTGAAACACCTGGTAAGAGTGAAACACCTCCCTCTTTCCGGGAGGGTCTGAGTCCCTTTAACAGAGAGCAGCAGCCTTGAGCTACAACCCAGGGGATGAGCAGGGAGGACTTCAGAGAAGACTTAAGGATCCGCGCGCCTCGCTTCCCCGCTCCCAGGGGCGGAAGCCTGGGCCCTCTTCGCCGTGCAGACCTTCTCGCTGGCCCCTCTCCGCGCCAACTTCGCACTGGGGCTATCAAGAGGCTCCTTCCCCTGAAGTTCACCTAAATTTCATTTTGCCTTCTAGACTCTGTAATAACTCTGTTTTCCCTTGTTTAGTGAAAATAAGTTTAGAATGAAAAAGTCAAAACTCATCTGCTGAAGTAACTGGCACTGTAATGCCAGGTAGGAGGCTAAATCGGTGATTACGCTCGTGTGCAGTTTCCTTCAAGCAGTGAGTCCACGAACCTGGCTGTGACTTCCAGGTTCATCTCTCAAGGTCTTGGGCAGATCGGACCACCACAACCGTTTAGCTCCAAGTTTCCTCTCAGGAGAAAAAATGGAAACAAGGTTTTGTGTGTAAGGAGGGAGGAGGGTTGGGGGAGGGGACGGAAAAAAGCAGCAGCAAGATATACCATGTACGGGTACAAATTCCCTATAATGAATGTTACCAGTATGTGTATCTAAAATGTACCATTACAATAAAAATTTTTAAAAACCCAAAAAACAAAAAAACAAATTTCCTCCTACTTGAAAAAGAAAATTTTATTTAAATACCTGCTTTCAGGTTTTTGCTCATAAAAAAAATGCTAGGAGGTAGATCCAACTACATGCTTTCTACAAGAAAGAGATCAAAGAGGTCGAAAATAATGTGAAAAAAAAAACTAAAGTGGGCAAATGATAAAACTGATTTAGAGAGACTATATTAGTGTCACAGAAAATAGACTTTAACGTCCTATTTCATTTCAATTAGTCAGGAAAGGTCCCTGTATACTTATACTATGACAAGGGTCAAGGCAAAGAGACAGAAGTGTTAGGACTAACGATCCATAAGAATCAGTAAGAATCAGTAAGATCAGAAAGAATTTAGTCAAGGGCAACACACAAAACACCTGAGATGTCTTAAGTAAAAGCGAAGGATTAGGAAAATTTAGAATTCTGTCCACTTATGTAGAGGGATATTATAGATAAGGACTTTGTTTAGTACACATGAAAAGTGACCCACATTGATACAGGTACTTTCTCAAGATAGTGTGGCTTAGGAAAACACATACAGACACACACAGAACAGTTGATATATATAATTTTACTATTTACTATAAAAGTTATCTTACCGCCTTTAATCTTCGAGCATGGTATTCTTCTGCTGAAAAATACTTTCCTGGTATAACAAGTTTATCAGTCATGTTTGATACATACACACCAATTTTAGTCATTTGTGTGGATGTTGTATTTGTAGTTTGTTGGGTCTTTTTTCTCTGAAAAACTGTCTAAAATAAAAACAAAAAGATTAAATAAGCCTTCACTGTGCTTAACCTTCCCTATATACATATATGTGTACATACATATATATGGTGAGAGAATTTTTTTCTAGACAATCAGTTAATTTTTCTTTTACTATATTGATTCCCATGTAACAAGAAAATTTTATTTGATAAACTTATACTGCATACAACAAATTATTGACTCTATAGCTTTGAAAACCTAAATGGAAAAATAAAAATATTACCTGTGTGTCCCTACAAAACAAATTAAACTTTTCAGGAATCTTTTTAGGTACAGTTTGTGTTCCAGCATTGTGATATTCTATTCCTGTTATTTTATGTCTAAATCCACCAAGAAATGGCTTGTGAAAGTCAGATTTTACAATTTCAACAGCTACCTCCTGGAACTGATCAATGCCTAATGAGAAAAAAACCAAGACTGAATGGAAGTTAAACTACAAAAGGACTTGAAAATACTTTATCTAAAAGACATCAAATAACTCACCAGTTTGTACAATGACAGTTATGATTCGGGAGGCATCATTTAATCTAACTATTCTTTTGATTGGATATAGGTCTGGATTTAGAGAAGAGATTTCCAGTTGGACACTTTCCTGTGGCTTAATTCCATGTTGTATGAGAGTCTCGTTATTTCTAAGAATTTTACCTAAAAATGAAAATTTTAAATTTTATGGCAAAGACATGGCTATGCATTTTCTTATTGTTATATATGTACACATTGTGAAATCAAGCCAATCAAGCTAATTAACATATCTGTTACTTCAAATATTTATTGTTTTGTGATGAGAACACTTAAAATTTCCCCTCAGCAGTTTTCAAGTAGGTAATATACTGTTACTAACTATAGTCACTATCATTGCAATATACTTTAGAAATGCATAATCAGGTGAACACATTTTAATGTGATATAAAATAGCAGATACTTATAGGAAAACATATCATTTAATTATTAGAGAATTAATAGTTTCTGCTTCTTGCTGTAATGTTAATACAGAAGACTCCATAAGAGAGTAATTATAGTCCTCAATAATCTACTATGTATTTTATGAATAGCTACAAGAAAGAAGCTCAAAGCCTCCAAACATAATTATAAGGAGATGGAAACATTAATTGCTCTAATTTAATCAGTATACATTGTACATATGTTTTGAAGTATTACACTGTATCTCATAAATATGTACAGTCTTTTCATGTTAATCAAAAATTTTTAATGTTTAAGGAGATAGAAATGCTAGCTACCTGATTGGATCATTATACACTGCATCCATATATCAGATTATCACACTGAACTCTATAAATATGGATAATTAAAATAACAATAAAATAAATTAAACTCCACAAGAGGAAGGATTATAATGGCATCCTGTGCAGGGATTCAACATTATAAATAAAGCTACAACTCTGAATTTTTTAGATATATAAACACATAATAACCATGGAACATTATAAACATTTAAAAATAAAAACATTCTATAGTATGAGCGGGATCAATATACTAAACCTTGACTCTACAAAAAACCACAATGAGTTACATGTAAATATGGGACATAGCCATAATAGGGAAAGTGGGATTATAAAATCCATTCCACTTTCTAGGGTAGAGAATAAAATAGACTCAGAATTCCACAAAATGCCTTCCCTTTTCTCTTTCCATAATCAAAACTCTGCATAAATTAATAAGTGCCAAGGTGAAGGCTAACCTCAGTTTTCTGCTGGAAAAAGTGTATACTGCTTATTCTCTTGTTGTTGTTGTTGTTGTTGTTGCTGCTGGTTAAGTCCTTCAACTTCTAAGCCTTCTCCTGCTCCATCCTACCAGAGGTGTATTCAATAAATTAACTTTCTCTGTTTTAAGTCATATGAAAGTGCAACAATGTTACTGGCAATTGTCTTTTGTCATGGAAAGTTTACTGATGGAATCTACATCAATCCTCAAATGTACAGTCTTCCTCAATTACAATTAGGAATTTGAACCGAGTAATAGCCATACTCATAAGACATACCAAACACCAGAAATCTGTTTTGGCTATGTCCAAGAATGAACAATCTATGATCTTTGAGCTTCAATGTCACACCCTATATTCTTACTTTTAAAAATAAATATGAATGTCTATAGGCTGTAGGTTGAATAATGGCCCCCAAATACATCCATGTCCTAAGCCTAAAAATGCTCCCTTACACAGAAAAAGTGACTTTACAGGATTTTCAGATGTAGAGATTATTTGAGGCTACCTGGTTGGGCCATAAGTGTAATCACATGTGCCCTTATTAGAAGGAAAACAGAAATTTAACCCTAGAGGAAAAGGCAGTATGACAGAGACAAGGACATTGGAATATGCTATCCATAACTTTGAAGATGAAGAAGGGGCCGATGAATCAATGAGTGCTGGGAATGCTACTCTACAGGCTGAAATGGCTAGGAGTAGATTCTGCCCTAGAGCCTCCAGAGGGGACAGCAGCCCTGCTGACCCCTTGACTGTGAGTTTCCCAGTGAGACTGATTTAGGATTTCTGGCCTCCAGAACTGCAAGAAAATATATGTGTTGCTTTAAGCCACTAAGTTTGTGATTAATTGTTACGACAGATATAGGAAACCGATACAGGTCCCAGGGCTCTCTCTGTCTTCTGCTGTGTCTACAGTGGCCACAGTCCCACAAATATTGAACCCCAATTCCAGTCTCAGTAGAAGGCACCTGTCTTAGAGAATGGCTGGTATAAACTCTAGCTCTTCTGTCATTGCTGCTGGCATCCCTCATTGCCCAATATCTAATACTTAGACCAAAAGCAGTGAAGTACACAGGACAGAGAGATCCACAGGTACCACTGATCACCAACCCCAGTCTCAAAGTACTCGCTCTTCTTCAGTTTTGAACTTCCCCTTTGAGATAATGAAAAGCAATTTCAAACTTCCTCTTTAAAGTCATACCTATGTTTCAGTTCCCACCCTGCCACTTATCATTTGTATGATTTTAGAAAAGTTTCTGGTTTTAGTTTCCATCTCTCAAAAAAAAAAAGGTTAATAATAATAATACCTATCTCAAAAGATTGTTATGTGGATTAAATGACAATGCAGGCAAAATATTTTGTAGAAGCATTAACTTGTAGTCAGGATTCAATAAACTAATCATCATGATCATCACCATTACTATTATTTTTATTAATAATTATTTTAAATGTATCCTATTTTCCTTAATCAAACTCAAATCAGTTATCTGAATATATTTTACTTTTGGAGGACTACATTCATTGTAATAGATTTTTAAAATAATTTTGTCATTGAATTGTTTTTCTCTGGAAACAATACTAAAACTCTTGAAACAAAATATTAAGAGTTGTTCAGACATATTCTATAGAAACATACACTAGTCTGATGTAACTATCACAAAAAATGCATCCAATCATAAAACAAGGCTAACATAACTCACCTAAGGCTTTTCAATATCATCCACAAAACAGAAATAAACTTAACATCATGGGAATGATCTTAATATATAAAAAACACAACATTTTCAGGGCCTGGGAATGTAGCACAGTGGTACAGTGCTTGCCTAGCATGTGTGAGGCCCTAGGTTGCTCTCCAGTAACGAAAAAGAAAGAAAAGCATTCTAAAGTCTCTGAAGCTCCTTTCTCCCATTCTCATAGTTTTTTTTTTTTTTGGGGGGGGGCAATGTGTATTTTCACTGAAGCATTTACACATTATGTAGTAACTCCTCCATGCAATTATTCCTCACTAGTCTGCTAAAAACTTGAAAATAAGAATCTCATTTTATGTTTCCTTGTATCTTCATTAATTAGCCAAATAGGCAGCACAAATTCTTCAATAAAAATCTTTCAAATGAATGAATGATTAACCACAATATGCTAAAATAGTAAATATCAAGATATTTAGTTTTAAGAGTGCTTGCCTTGCAAGCATGAGGCCCTGAGTTCAATTCCTGGTACCAAAAAAAAAAAAAAAAAAAGATATTTAGTTTAAGAAATCAAATATATTGTTACATGTTAAAACTAAAAAAGACTTAATAAATTCATTACCCTTCAAACTTACCTGTGTAACTAATCTGCAGTTCAGAAGATGGGATACCTAACAAGTGTGAAAAATGATCCCCAAGGTATTTTAAAATGGTGTCAACTTTAAAAGACATTATAATTTCCTGGCCCACAGGAATAAGTATGACTTTTACTATAGAGAGAAAGAGAAAAGAAATAATCATAATCAAATATATCCAGGGATAGCCACTTATACTCCACAAACAGATGCAGGATTATGGGCCCACTTTTAATCATACGGAATGCAGGTTGTTTCTCCACTATACCCAGTCACATATCTGAGAAATGGCCAACACTGACTCACAAAATTTGCTCTGAAAATTAATCCGTTAGCCATAATACCAAATTTTTTCATCAATGATCAACACCTGGTATATTTTATTCCAGCAGAAGCCTAGGAAGCATCACAGAAAATCAAACATTTTTGTGTTTTAAGCCCCAGAAGTTAGAAGGCACTGTAACTACTTTTCAAAAAAATGATTACTACATGGCTCACTCACCCACCATAACTATTTTCATGAAAACTGGCATTGTACAACTCACACTCCACTCTTCAAAACAGGAAATCAAGGTGCTCAATTTTAAACATAAAAACTGGCATCGGACACACATGTTTAAATAACGCATAGTTTCTCTGGTGTGAGAAACTGAAGTGTAAATAAAGACTAAAATGTATTATATTGGAAAAGGGAAGAAAATGTCCAAATGGGAAAGGGAACAAGGGAGGGGGAAAGGAACAGAGGGACAAGAAAAATAAGAAATGGAAGGAAAAAATGGAAACAAATCTTTTGTAAATAGGGAGGGAGGACGGGGTGAGGGGAGGGGAACGGGAAAAAAAGAAGCAACAAGGTATATCATGTACAGATACAAATCCCCAGTGATGAATGTTATCAATATGTACATCAAAAATGTACCATTAAAATAAAATTTAAAAAAATAAATAAACATAAAAACTGTTATAAGAAAATGATTATCTGCTTGAAAACTATAGGAAAGAATATAGTATTTAAGAAGTAATTAATATGGAGTAAAGTTTTTTCTTTTACATCTATAAACTTTAAATTTCAATAGAGAGGACTTCATAAGATGAAGTACAGAATCCATATTACAAGAAAAGTTTCTGTATATTTCTAGATGTCTGTTATGGTTTGTGTCTAGATGTTCCCCCAAAGCTTCATGTGGTAAGAGATAGCTGGATCTAGAGTGTGTGATTACTAAATTGATCCATTGATCGGTTTGGCATTGTTCTGCTGGGATCAAGGATGTGAGCCTGAAATTGGGGGCGGGAGTGCGGGCCGCCCTGGGGGCAGGTAGCCTAGATAAAGATACAGGAAGAAGCTTAACTAGCTGCTTGTTTGCATTGCTTATTTGCATACATTCCTTGCATTTTCCTCACTTTACTTTGCGGCCGGCCCGCTGCCACGCCAGCTGCCCTGCCTTGGACCAGCGGACTACAGACTGAAACCTCTTCAGACTGTGAGCTAATAAACCTCTCTTCCCCTAACTTTGGGTGTCGAGTATTCTGTCCCAACAACGAGAGAAAAGTAACTAAAACAATGTCAGACATGACAGTTTTTCATAAACCTAAATGAGACATTTATCAATAATCCCATGACAAAACTCTTCTAGGCACTACTAACATTAAGGTTCTTTGAGTTTGTTAAAATTTGTTCTAATAGTTCTATATAAATAAAGAATACTTTCAGATGTTAAACATGAAATTATCAGAAGACTGTTTCATTTTGTGGATACAAAAAGCTACAATTAACAGATTTTAAAACTTTCATAGTAGTGTCTTCTTGAGCATTCAGAAAGGGAGTTATGTCAAGGGATTTTTGAAACCTAGCAAATACAAGACTAAAACAATTTTTTAAAATAATCACGTGTTTGTCATAAATTACAATATCAGGAAATTACAGAAATAATCAAAATGAAACCCAAATTTACACTAAGTAATGAAAATGAGAAGTACTCTGTTCTTTCAGGTGTAATTGGCTTAATTTTCTATCTTTCTTTTTCATTCTTTTGTGGACACATCACACAAGAACAAACTACCCACTGTGTTCAAAAACTACATTTTACAAGCCCAACTAAACTGTTGTTGTTATTCTTAAATAATGGCCCATGTTCTCCACCTTATGGGTGAAAACTGATCTAAAACTCATAAACAGGGATGGGGACTTAGTGCAAGTGGTAGAGTGCTTGCCTAGCAAGCACAAGGCCCTGAGTTCAATCCCCAGCACCCTCTCCCGATAAACCTTATAAACAAGGAGGAAAAGGAGTGGCCAGTTAATGGTTTTTCTTAAACACCTCATTTCTGCTTCTCCTTCTTTGTTATGTAATAATAACCACTACATGCCATCAATATTGTTTGGCGAATGAATGTCCTTAAAACTGATCTATAATAAAAAACAGTGATTTTTCCAAAGTTAAATTTGATGTTAACACAAAGCAGATTACAGTTATACATAAAAGCAACTTGCTAAGTGTAATGAACACTGAATGTGAAACTAGAAAACCATGAGCCAAGCTCTTATCCCACTTCTTGCTAGCTATACGCAACAATTAATTAAAATCGGCATACAAAGGAATTCCAATTACACTGAGGCATTTGTCCACTATCTCCCAAGGTCCCTGAGCATTTTCAAAACCCACATTTTTTAAAAAATGTACAAATATTAATTTAAAATTTCATGATGTTCATTTATTGAGGTACAATAGACAGTGTGAGACAGAGAATCTTTAATAGATACTAATAGATTCAAGTGGTGTAACCGCAGAAGTCTGATGGATAAGGGAATGGGAAAGTAATATCAGAAATAAAATAAATCTCCAAACAAAAAAAAAACCAAAACAAGAAAAAGCATCCATTTTCTGAAAAGGGAAAATAAAATATCCTATCTTAGATAATACCTGTTGCTGAAGAATCTTTAATTGGTATTTGCAAAGACTGTTTTATAGCCTTTATTTTATCCAGAAAGGCCAGACTTCCATCATTTAAATTCTGTTCGGCTGCCTGCATTGCATGCTGCTCTTTTTCATGGCTCAGTGTATTGGAAGCTTGTGTTGGGAATGCAACCTCTTCCTCGAGCTGCTCTTCACTCGATTCCTGACTCGCAACACTCTGGTAACTTTGCTCGTCAGGTGTTCCACGGCCCATACTCAACTGTTCCACTTCAGATCCATCTGCTGCAGTCAGCTCTGAGTCTTCCAGGGCGTCTGAGGGAGCCGGAATATTGATCATGTCTGCAGCATCATCACTTTCTTCTGTCGAATCAATTGTATCCCCTTGATCAGACATTTTCCTAAATTAAGAAAAACAAACGCATTTACTATATATGTGAGACTTTCTACACCAAATATCAAATTAATGCTGGTATATAGTGATGTTCATAATACAATATAATGTTGCTCATTATTTCTTAAATATTGATTATCTTACCGATGGCAATGTTAAAAAAACTTGTGACTTTTCAATAACACAGAAAGTAAAAGAAGCAAAAAGTTAGAAATAAAATAACTTCAAAACAAGAATTTTGAGAGCACTATTCTATGAAGAATATACAGAAAAATTTTTGAATGTATTTTGTTACTCACCTTTACTCAGTGAAGTGTGTCCTATAATAAGAGACTTTCAGAAGTACTCTTTTCTGAACATAAAACTGACATAGATGTTCACTTCTGACATTACAGATGATTAGGAGCTCTGAAGAACCAGCCAGCTTCATGGCAGCTGTGTCTTAGCTACAATCGAGTCTGCGTTAGCTCTGTGCTCACAAACTGGCATAGATCTCCAATGAGCTGTGCCCACAAAAACAAGCATGCAAATGTGAGCTGAACTTGGAGTTAAACAGAGCCAGAGTCCTTGGGCCTGAAAAATGGGATGACAGCATCTAATGGCTTGGGTCAGGGTGGTGCAGGGTATTCCAGAGTCAGGGCACAGAGAAACAGTTAGACCAGCAAGGAGCTGGCAGCCAGGAAGGGAGGGTAGGGGAGGTGACCCTGAGCTTGTGTCTCTATGACAACAGCAAGCAGAAGATCAGACCTGGGAACAGGAGTAAGATGCAAAAGCTAAATCTGAGGCTTCTGATTTGAGCACAAATTCTTAGAAATGGAAAGAGAGAGAAAAATCACTCTTAGCCAGTGAAGATATCTGGCTACCAGAAAACAAAATTTTTAAAAATGAGGGGCTGAGGATTTAGCTCAGTGGTTAGAGTGCTTGCCTCACAAGCACAAGGCCCTGAGATCGATCCCAAGAACCAAAAAAAAAGAAAAAAAAAGAACATTTGAAATAAAAATATATAATTGTTGAACTCAGTGGATAAACTATAAAGCATTAGAAAAAGTTAAAAAGAGGATTAGTCAACTGGGAAAAAATATTTTGTATGAAATGCTGCAAAGAGATTAGGATTAAAACTTTGAGTAATTAAGAGCTATGGAAAAGAGGAAAAAGGTCTACCATACGGTTTTGCTGTTTCTCAGCGAGCAAAGTATGGTTCTGTATCCTTAAAACAAAAAGCAACAACGACTATGTAACAGAGATTGCATATGGCCTGTGAAGCCTAATAATGACTTTTGCAGAAAAAATTTGTCAGCCTCTGATCTAGCCATATGTCAAATTAGAGTCCCAGAAGGAGAAAATACAATTATGGGGAAGAAGAAATATTTTAAACAGACAACAACTGAGAATTTTTCAAAACCAGGAGAATGTGTGCATCTATAGATCCAACAAGTGCAAACTAAATTTATATCTAATAAGATAAATAAAAATACTTCATAATCATACACATTACAATGAAATTACAGCAAACCAAAGATAGAGTCCTGAGAGTGATTAGTGGTAAAGGACATATCATCTATTTTTTGGAATCATTTTAATTTGCTGACATTAATACAAAGAAAAGTGACTGCTGTCTTATCATCAAAAAAAGAAGGGAATAAATGACAGAAAATAATCATTAACACAGAATTACTCACCCAGAAAAACTATCTTTCAAGAAAGAAAATGGGTACATCTACAAGAAAGTCACCACAAAGATATCTGCTGTAGACGAATTTCTAAAAAGATATACTGAAAAGAGGAAAATGATTCCAACTAAAATCTGGACAAGAAGGAAAGATAAACACATAAACCACAAACATACAGGTAAATTCAAACAAATGTTGTCAGTACAGAATTAGTGTAGAAAACTGAAATAGTAGAAATAAGAGACTACTATACAATTACACATTGACAAATTGGAAAAACTAGAAGAAATGAGTAAGTGGCTAGAAACATGCAACTACCAAGACTAACTCATAAAGAAACAGAAAACTTGAACACACTAATAATGAGTAAGAAGATTTAATAAGAAATCAAAAGTCTTTCAAAAAAGAAAAGCCCGAAGACCAAATGAGCTTATGGAAGAATTATTCTGCCAAACATTTAAAGAATCACTACCAATCTTTCTCAAACTCTTTAAAAAATTAAGTTTAGGAAATACTTCAAAACTCATTTTACAGATCCGGTATTATACTGACAATAAAGTCAGACAAGGACTCTGTAGGAAAAGAAAACTACAAGCTAAATCTCTATTAACATAGATGCCAAAGATCCTCAACAAAGTACGGGTTGAAATTCTCACCCAAAAAGTCAAAACTGAAAATGCTACTAAATCTGAGCTTTCAATTTATTTCAAAATCTGAAAAACTCTGAATTTTAAAACCCTTCTGTTCTCTTTTGGAAAAAGAATACTCGACCTGTGTTAGCAAACTGAATTCAACATATTTTTAAAATATTTAATTTAGTTTTATTTATTTATACTAGTTTGCAATTCATGTAATTTACAGTCATCTTGGGAGTAGTTAAGTGTGCACATTACAGCTTGTGTATTTTTTTAATCCCCTTCCCCTTCTCTCGCCTTCCTCTTCCCCAGCCAGTCCCCCATCCCCTTGTCCTCTTCTATCCATTCTTTATCATTTTCTTCATTTGTACTTTGCCTAACTCAAATGAGAGGTATCATGCAATATTTAAGTTTGTGTATCTGGTTTATTTCACTAGACATCATATTTTCCAGGTGCATCTATTTTCCTACAATTGTCTCAGATTTGTCATTCTTGAGTAGTATTCCATTATATATAGATAACATGTTTTCTTTATCCAACCATCTGATGATGGGTATACAGGCTGCTTTTAGGATTTAGCTATTGCAATAGCATTTTTAGAAGGATCATTCAACATAATCAATGGGGAATTATTCCTGAGATGCAAGGATCTTTCAATATATATATAAATCAATAAATATGATACACATTTATTAGCATATTAACAGAATTAAGGTCAAAATCCATATGATGTCGAAAAAGTTTGACACAATTCAACATGTTTTTATGGTAAAAGTTTCAATAAACTAACCATAGAAGGAAAGTATTTCAATGCAAGAAAGGCTATGTAATGAAAAGCTCATGGCTATCTCACTCAATGATAAAATGTTGAAAGCTTTTCTTCTAAAATCAGGAATAAGCCAAGGATGCCCTCTTTACTACTTCTGTTCAACATAATACCGGAAATTCTAGTCAAAACAATTAGACGAGAAAAAAAGGAAGGTAGGAAGGAAAGCAGGAAGGGAGGGAGGGAGAGAAGGGAGGAGGGAAGGGATAGAAGGGAGGAAGAGAGGAGAGAGGGAGGGAGGGAGGATATCTAAATAAGCAAGGAATACGTGAAATATTTTGCACTTGCCTAGCACGCATGAGGTCTTGGGTTCAGTCCCCAACACTGAGAAAAACAAATGGTCTCTGCTCTAGTAGGAGACTGGCTCTGTCTCTCAAGGCTGTTCATTGTACAAATATCCTTGAAAAGACAGTCCAGAACAAAGCTGCCATTGCCTGTCAAGCAGAAATACAAGAGAGCTATGGAGAACGGTCTCCCAAGAGGAATGTCAGCCAGCACCAAGGAGCTTCTAGAGTTAGCCTCTTGTGATGGTTTTCACAGCTGTCCAGGGAAGAGGTCAATTTCAGAACAACAACCGCAGTGTCTCTCTCACAGCCAGCAGGAGTTGTGCCTGCTCATCTGTACTCTGGAACATTGTCAAGTTCCATCTGCCTCCACTTTCCTTCTGGAAAACATTTAGACTTCGGAAGCTAAAATACTCACCTTGGCTTTCAAGGTCCTAAATGATCTAGCTCATGCTCACCCTATGAACTGATTTTGTAAACACCCCTATCTCAACATATGTGGGGTGGATTTCCACCTTGGAACTTTTTAAATTTATTTTTTCTTTTGTTGATAGTGGATGCTGAACCTAGGACCTTAAGCATGCTAGGCAAGGAGTCTACTACTGAGCTACAACCCCAGCTATTTATTTTTATTTTTAACCTGTCACCCTAGCTGGTCTTGCGCTTATTATTCTCCTGCCTCAGCCTCCCAAGTAGCTGGGATTACAGAGGTGGCCCATCACACCAGGTTTGCATTTTATATTTTCTCTGTCGAAAGTGTGCACCCCTAACTTCTTTTAATCCTCTCATCTCAGCTCAAATGCAACTTCTCTAAGGAGGATGGCTAAGCACATCCCACACCCCTCCCTATTTTATTTTATGCATAGGCCTACTCACTGCTGAACGCATGATTGCTTCGTTCACTTGCTTGCTAGTTAGCTGTCATCCCCTAGTCAAATAATGATGTCGCGAAAGGAGGAATCATTTCTGCCTTCTGGCTCAAGAAACAGGTTTAACAATCTGTATATGCTCAAAAACTCTTGAGTTTGGTATATAAATAAGTAAATGTGGGATGCAAAGATCAACATTATGAGAACTGTTGACATAATTCACTACGCTAATGGAGCAAAAGGAAAAACATTGTACATATGCCCAAAATCAGTACATATTCCTGATTTCCAAAATTTAGGAGTTAAAAATAAAATCAAACTTTCTTTTTCTGATAAAGTGTATCAATATTGTAATATTATATTTAATTAAACACTAGAAGCATTCTCATTAAAGTTAGGAACAAAAAAGAAGATGCTATTATCACTGCCATGAAATGCCATAAAGGGAAAGGAAATGAGGTATAAATATTTGAAGATAGTGACAAAATTTTATCATTTATGAGTCATTTTTAAGTTGGAATAATAAAATTGATATGAACATCCATTATTGAAAGAAACACTCAGAAATTACAAAATAGAATATATTGGTTCACTTTCTCTATCCATGCTATCAACATCTTCAAAAAAAAAACACAGTTATAACTAACCTCATTCATTTTATTGACAAATTTTTATTGGGTACCTGCTCAATACTATCACTCTTTGAGCTGTGTCTAAGGACACAGAAATCAACAAAATACCTTTATTGAAACATTCCTGTAGTAGTCAAATTGACATTCTAGTGTGGAAACCAAACAAGAATCAACTAAATTAGCAAAATATATACTGGGTCAGATAAAGACAAGCATTAGGAAGATAATAAAGTTAAAAGGAGAGCTAAGAAGTATTTCTCCTTTCAGAGAAGGCATGGCAGAGTAGAGTGGAGGATTTTGCCGTAGCAGGTGTGGAGGGGAAGGACATTTGAGCAAAAGGCTAAAGTGAGAAAATAAGTAAGGCATAAGGACAAATGGAGAAATGAGAGAAAGCAAATACCTAAGCAGTAGATAGTGATTTCATGTGGCTTGACAGCAGTGAGCAAAGGAATAGCAGGAGTTGAAATCAGAGGCAAGGTTGTCAGAAAGACTTTGGCTTTGACTCTGAAGCCAACAGAAGGTTCTGGGGAAAGAAATAATGGTATCTTATAACTTAGTAGACCTAATCGGGTTGCTGGGTTGTCAAGGAGATTATGGGAGGCAAAGGAGTAGTAAGCTGGTAGATAACTACAAGTCTCCTGGAATCTACTGCTGCAACCAAGATATGAGGGGAAAAATATCAGATAGTGGAGGACAGATGGTGGGAAGTGGCTACATTTCTGCATATATTTTAAAGATAGAGCTGAAAGGATTTGATGGTGAACTAGCTGTAGACGACGAGATAGAGAAAGGAATCAGGGATATTGCTAATATTTTTAGCCTGAGCCACAGGGGAATAGAGTTGCATTTATAGAAATGAAGAAAACTGAAAATAAACCAGGATTGGAATGTGAGTGGGAGTTAGATCACAGTCTGGTTTGGGGGATGGTGATGTTCCAGATGCCCCTTGGACAGTCAGTGTAGGGAGGGTAGTCTGGAGTTCTGTGAAGCTGTCCAGGGAACAGAACCTGGAGAGTTAGAAGTCTGCAGATGGCATAAGACATGTAACATCATGCAGTTACAAACAGCAGCCACATGCTATACAGCAGTTCCTTTGATGGGTACTGTATAAAACAATACCCCTTCGCTTTCCTTGGCAATGCAACTGCCTCCATTTCCTACTTGCTGTGTTTGGTGATGCTTATATTCACTTCATTGCTAGCTTAGTATATGATCTGGATTATCCTCCTTCATGCAAGATATGTCCTCATGAGGAAGATGGTACTAATGAGTTTCCTTCCCTATAAACTGCAGAGTCTATGTACAGTAGTATCTATAGTTCACAGGAGGTCCTTAATAACAAGTAAGTCATAAAAAGTTTTCAAGCTGTTAGTTGTTTTTAAAGAAGGTAGTTAGCAACTGTCCTTATAATATTAGCAGTGATAAGCATCTGTTTTCCTAAAAGTATGAAAGTTTAAGATTCTAAATTATAAAATCATGGTGTTTCTAGATCAGAAAGGATTCACTGTCCTCTAGTACTGTCATTTTGGGCTTTGGTTTTCCAAAGGAGAATTTCAGGAAGAAACGGACCACAGAGTCAGACTGCCTGCATCAGAATCCTCACTTAGCAAATTCCTGGTGAGAGAAGCAGTCTGCCATGGGTCCTGACTGCCCCAACACATTGTTTCTGGGTACAAAAACGCACAGCCAAGACTGCTGCTCACCAAGGCCGTATCCCACGGTTGTGTTTGCAACCAGAATCCATGAAATCTGAGTGACTCTTTCCCCTAAAGAGCAGGTTTTGCTTAGTTTACTAAAAAAACAGTAAAATTCCTGTGTGCAGACATCCATGTAGACTCACTGCTATGGATTGGATATGGTCTGAGTATGTCCCACAAGGATTCATGTATTGAGAAACTGGTCCTCAGTTTGACAGTGTTGGGAGGTGGCAGACCTCTAAGAGGTGGAGCATAGCCCGAGGTCACTAGGGGCACCAACCTGGAAAAGATTAAGGTATTTCTGCAGGACTCTGGACTACTCTAGAGAGAGCATTCCCCACCTCTGGTTTCTGGCCTGGAGGTGTGTAGCTCCCTGGCACACAACCTCCAGCCATTATGACACTGTACAGTGTAGCCAGGGGAGTCTCACCAGGTTGGCACCATGCTTTTTAGACTTTCAGCCTTGCAAACTGTAACCTAAATCAACCTACTTTCTTTATGAGTTTCTCAAGAGAAGCTATTCACCTATGTCACCCCCGCAGATGCAGGGACTGCAGGAAAATGGCACAATTTGAAGCACTGGCTACTTCTTTTGCCATTACCCAGCACACCAGAAACAGTGATAGATAACTGTACTCACATGAGAGGGTGATACACTAAACCTTCACAGCTCTTAATTCTTACTGATTGTGTGATTTGAAGATACAAGGTTTCTTAAGTCTCATTATCTCATTTGTGAAATGGATTATTAATAGCTTGAATATCAAAGGTTCTCTTAAGAATTAAAAAACTAATGTATAGAAAAGTACTTAGCAAACAGTTCCAGCACACCATAAGCATTTAATAAATGTTATCTGACTATTAATGGACCATGTCTAAAATTTCTAAAAGGCTAGTGATAATTTTTTTTTAATTTTTTATTTTTACCAAGAACATGTAATGGTACATTGTATACATAATGATCATAATCAATATGGTTATTTTGTACCTGTACATGATACATCTTGGTTTTCCACCCTCTTCCCCCCTTCCCCTCCCCTCCCTTCCACTCACGCACCCCTCCCTATTTGCAACAAGTGTAGTTACACTTTACCATTTTTTTACCCTTTCATCTTACTGTTCTTTTAACCTTCTTCTTTAACCCCCTTTTCCCTATCTAGCTCTCCTCAAGGCTACTGATAATTATATACGACTAATGCCCCACAGATGTTACACAATTACCCATTTTATTCAACAGAAAAATACTTCTGAAATAAAGCATGAAATTAGCAATTTTTATACTACATTAATCCTCGTAGATAACTGATGTAATTGTGCTCACTTTACAGATAAAGAACTTACCTTAGAGAACTTGGAGAATGTGTTCAATATTACCCAGCAAAAATATAGATCTGTAATCCAAATCCAGTCAGTCTGGATCCGCATGAGAATTCATGGGACCAGCGAGGACAGGTAAGGGTCATGGTGATCAAGGAAAAGTCTAAGAACTGCTGTTCTTAATCTAGGTGAAGAGATTGGGCCTCCATGATGCCCCATGACGTTAGCGGAGGTCAGACTCAGAGGTTAAATAATAATTTCACAATCGGAAATTGTCTTTTATTTTTCAGTGAGAAACATAACTGATTTAAAATTGAGTAGAAATATTCAGTAGGGTTTTGTTTCTTCACCCATCTAGGATAAGCAATTATGGTGGTTCCTAATACTCCCTAGATGTATATTAACACGCTGTACTCGTACCTATAAATATGCATGAACTTACAATGCAATAGATGTTAAATGTAAATGACAAAGCACAGATACCACAGTGCAAAATATAAAATGTTGTGAAATTCCAGACTAAACAGGCAGCAATAGCATCCTAGCTATGGCTCGAAAGATTTTATTAATGTTGTTTCATTACTTATTTATTTTTTTTTAAATTTTATTTTAAACCAAGAACATGTATTGGTACATTCTACATACAATGGTCACATTCATTACATTAATTCTGTACCTATACATGATGTATCTTGGTTCTCCCCCCTCTCCCCCCCTCCCCTCTGCACCCTCCCTCCCTATTTACAGCAGGTTCATTTATCATTTTCCATATTTTCCCTTTCCCCTC
>PVJO010019506.1:0-34126 GCA_004026905.1 Hystrix cristata
AAAAAAAACCAGATGTGATGCTTATGGAGTGTGACATAAGGAGAATCGCTTCTGCTCCAATGCGCAGAGACAGGAGGCACGGGTCACAGAATGGGACTGGGGCAGGCTTCAGTGGTGGGCTGGGTCCAGACCAGGTCTAGAAGGAGAAGAGAGAGCAATGCATTTCCTAATACCTGACAGGTGGAGGGGACCAACTCAGTGGAAGGCACACCCCTCACTTCCTCTGCACACAGGCGACTCTGTGAGTCAGGCATTTTACACAAGAAAACTGAGGCATGGAGACAAGAGAGATGAGCAGCTGGCAGTGTGGCTCATCCTAGCCACACCATCCTCTGGGAGACCTTTGACACCTGTCCTGCCATGGAGTCCTACGGCGCTCACACCCCAGACATCCTGTCACTCACTCAGGTACTGGAGTGTGTTCATCTATGACATCATGGGGCCATGCAACCATTTCTAGCCCTCAGCACCATGTCAAGCACAAAGTGTGTCTGGGGGGCTCAGTTTTGTTTTCTTTTGTAGTAATGGGATTGAACCCAGGGGTGCTCTCTCACTAAGCTACATCCCCAGTCTTTTTGTCTTTCTTATGTTTTATTTTGAGACAGGGTCTAGTTAAATTTCCCAGGCTGGCTTCAAACTTGCAATGCTCCCGCCTCAGCCTCTCGAGTAGCAGGGGTTACAGGTCTGTACCACTGTGCCCAGCTGTGGGGTACACTTTTACCTAACAACAGTACAGTTCCAAGCCTTATCCCATCTGCTTTGAACAAGACAGTTGCCTGATTATGCCGGGGGGGGGAGTGTGGTGTGTTTGCTGCTGCTAGGGAGGTTAAGGAGTCCCAGAAGGAAAAGCAGGAGTTCTAGAGAAGGCAGTTTCACAAATGCTGGCAAATTCTGCCACGTGCCCCCAAAAAAGGATCTTGATGGACAAATCCTACCTGCTCAGGCACCAGGTGAAACCCAGCCTCCCTCCTGAAGCCGCAGAGCGGAGGCCCCCGGATCCTGGGAGCTGGCAGCATGGTCTCCACTCGACCTCTCTTCCGTTCCCTGTCTGCGGACCTGGGACTCATGACTGTGAGGTGGAGAACCAGGCGCTCAGAAACCACTCCAGTGCTACTGTATCGCCCCAACACAGGTGCCCTCCCAGAGCCCCAAGCCAAGGCTGTTCTGAAAATGGCCTGCAGTTCCCATATGGAGCCTCAGGGGCGGCCAAGCACATAGGTGGGGAACATGGGAAAGAGTGTGACTCTGACCCTTTGTGTGCCCATCAACTCCCACTGGGGAGCTGAGCTGGTTCCTGTACTTACCATCCAAAGGGACCAGAAATGACTAGAAGATGAGAAAGATTATCCCTTCGCCCCATCCTTACAGCCCGGTTGACACGAACAGCCATAGCTGGAAACATGGCACCTGGCACTGACTTTGCTCAAAGCAGAGGGAGAGGGGGCACTCTTGTTTGTTCAGCACTTCAGAGATCATCTCACTGGATCCTCATAATGAACTCATGAGATAGCGTGATGGTTTTGAACACATCTGCATGTCATTTGGGACTCTTTCCACTGAGAAATGGGGTCTGTCCTCCCCTCCCCCTGCAAATCTGGGTGGATTGTGCAGCTTTCAGTGCAACATAAGTCACAGTATGAGACGAAGTCTAAGTCAGAAAAGGCCACGTGGCTTCCTCCTGACTCTCCTGGGGTGCCTCCTCTGGAAGAAGTCAGTAACAACCCAACTGCCATGCCAGAAAGTCACATGGAGATGCCCTAGTCCACAGCCCAGGCCAGTGCTTAGCCAAGAGCCAGCCTCAAGTGAGGGCCATGGAGTGGGCCATCTTGGAGCTCCTCCGAGCTCCTTCGCCCCGCCGCTCATGTCTGACCAGCAATATCCTGAGCTCCCGCCTGGAGAACTACCCAGCTGAGCCCTTCCCGGAATTCCTGACCCACAGAAATGTGAGCAAAATAGAACTGTTGTTTTAAGTAGCAATTCCTAAGGCAATTTATTGCATGGTGCTAGTAACCTAGATAGATCTATATTTGTTTGTTTGTTTTCCAGCACTGGGGATGGAACCCAAGGCCTTTACACTGAGCTACATTCCCAGCCCCTTTTTGGTTTTTATTTATTTGTTTTATTTATTTATTTATTTTTGGTGGAGGTTGCTGGGGATCAAACTCAGTCTCCCGAGTGCTGGGATTACAGGTGTGCCCCACCACGCCCAGCCTCTTTTCGTTTTGAAACTAGGGTCTCGCTAAATTGACAAATTGCCCAGGCTGGGCTCCAAGTTGTGATCCTCCTGCCTCAGCCTTCCAGAGTGCTGGGATTACATGCTTGTGCCCGCTATGCCCAGCAAGATCTGCTATGTTGTTCCCACTTCACAGAAGAGCAAACGGAGGCTCAGAGGGGTCAAGGAACTTGGTTACATACTTAGTACATGGTAGCACTGAGACTCAAGCACCATCTCTGAGTCCAGATCCCAGCCCCATCTACCCGTGCCCCTGACATTTTCCTACTCCTAAGAAGAGAACATTCTTTTCAGCTTCAACCAGTTTCCAAAACTGGCTGTGCATCAGAGTCAGCTGTGGGGAGTGTTAAAGACAGAGATTTCCAGGCCCCACCCCAGGTCTACTGAGTCAGAATTTTCAGGCACCAGGCCAGGATGCTGCATTCTAAACTGGCACCCCAGGCAACTCGGAGGCAAACGCTGCATGGGCCAGGCAGTGGGTCATACTGCTCAGCCAGGTTATTATAAGACAATCAGCAGGGACCAGCAAGCTTTTCTCCAAAACCTTCCCAGCATCAGAAAGTCACTCATGATACATGCCCATTGGGTTACATTTAAACTTTCTTTGGAGACAGAGTCTCGCTGTTGCCCAAACTGGCCTTAAACTCCCAGGCTCAGGGATCCTCCTGGCTGGGACTATAAGCACGTGTAACCAGCAAAATTTAACTTTTTTTCCTTTTGCAGTACTGGGGATTGACACTGAGCTACATCCCCAGTCCTGTCTGGTTCCCTGCTCCTGCCTTTTAAAATTTTTATTTTGCCCCAGGGTGTGGTGGTGCATACCTGTAATCCCAGCACTTGGGAGGCTGAGGCAGGAGGATCACCGTGAGTTCGAAGCTAGCCTGGGCTGTATAGCGAGTTCAAGGCCAGCCTGAACCTGAGACCCTGTCTCAGAAAACAAACAAATAAACAAATAAATAAATAATAAAATTTTTATATTGTGACAGGGTCTCACCAAATTGCTAAATTGCCCATACAGGGCTTGGATTTATGATTCGTCCTGCCTCAGTCTCCCGAGTGCTGGGATTGTGGGCATGCACCGCCAAGCCTGACTACAGGAAGTCTTTTTGTACCTTCACGCAGCTGAGAGAGACTTGCTGGTACTCTACTCAATCAGTAAATAAGTACTCCCAGGAGTTAATACCTTGTTAGGCTGGTGGTCCCTGTTCTCAAAGAATTTACAACTGAACTGTGGAGACAAGATGCAAAGTGATCTTGAGCAATCAAATTCAACTAATAAATTTTGTGGCTGGGACAATAAGCACAAAGACAACGTGATCTAATGGAGGCCTGGGGTGGGGGGCAAAGTGGGTGGTGCCTGAGGTAGGAGTTGGTGAGCTGAGGGAGTTCACTCCAGTAGGGTGTGTGTGTGTGTGTGTGTGCGTGTGTGTGCGTGTCTGTGTCTGTCCGTGCGTGTCTGTGTGTGTGTCTGGGGCCAAGCCCCCACAGGGCAGAGAGGGCAGAGGGGAGCTGTGCCATCCTGAGGGTCCTCATTGGACAGCCAGAGGAGAGACCAGCAGGACAGATTAGAGAGTTCAAGACCTGAAGCTTATAAGGATTTTTATTTTCTCAGTTTCCAAAAGCTACTGTCATTAAAGTTCAAGGACCAAATCTCCAATTTTACTGAAAAGTCAAAGAAAACCACAGGCTTCTGTTTCCAGGGCATCAGCTAACATTTTTCCTATGACAGTTTTACGGAAAACATTTGGGAGAATTTGAAAAGAAGAAAGAAACGTTGTTCCTGCCCTTGAGGAACTTGAAGTTGAATGAGGTACAGCAGACTGCTAAGAGGAGAACCCAAACGGAGGCTGGGGGCTCACACGCCATCGCCGAGTAGCCTGGCACAGCTGTCTGGGTGGGCCGCACACGGGGCCCGGATGTGGCTCAGTAGAGAGCACTGGCCGAGGACGTGCGAGGCCCCAGGTTCCAGCCCAGCACCGAAACGAACGAACAAACAACAACAACGACAACGACAAAACAGAAAAAGAAAAGAGGCACAGTTTTGGGTATCTGAGTGGACTGGGAAGGCAACATACCTGCCATTCTAGGGGGCCGTTCCAACTCTGTTGCCCAATAACCCAGAGATGGCCAGTTCCGAGCAGTTCTGTAATGGTCAATTCTTGGGGACGAGGTGCTCTGCCACTCGGGCTGATGGTCCTTGAGGAGACTCTTGCAAGTTGGGCCTAGTTTACAGGCACATGCCTGTAATCTCAGAACTCTGGGAAGCTGAGGATCACAAGTTTGAACCCAGCCCGGGCAATTTAAGAGACTTAGAAAGACTTTGTGTCATAAAATAAATAAATAAAGGGCTGGGATGTAGCTTAGTGCAAAGGCCCTAGGTTTGATCACCAGATACAAATGTGCGCACACACACACAGAGTAAAATGTGAAAATAGAAGATTAAAAACATACACGTATTCATGCAATGCAATACTACAGGGCAGAAAAAGAATGAACTATATACATGATATGTGGATGCTGGAAGGCTCTCCTGAGCATCACAAGGGCACACAGCAAAGTGCATTCTGTAGATGCCATTTCTATAAAGTACCAAATCAGGCAATGCTAATTGGTATTATTAGAAGTTAGGCAGGGCAGGGGGTGTGGCTCAGTGGTAGAGCGCTTGCCTCACATGTATGGAGCCCGGGCTCCATCCCGGCAGTGTGTGCATGCGTGTGTGTGTACGTGCATGTGAGTGTAAGTGTGCTTGTGGGTGTGTGTGTGTGTAAACGATGGTTCTTTTGGGGTTCTAGTACCTGCAAGGAGGTCTGAGGAGATTTCTGGGCTGCTGGTCCTACTTCCTTTCCCTGTCTGAACGCAGCTACTTTGTTTCACTAAAAAGTAAATCAGCATCCTGATCCTCTTCACCTAACAGGAGGTGAAGGCCACAACCACAGGTGCACCTCTGGGATATGGCTGCAAAGAGATTTATACGGAGAATGACAAAGGAGCAAACAAAGCCGTGGGAGATTCAAACAAGGACGAGTTCAAGGTGGACCCAGGAAAATCAAGCCAAGTTCAGTGAGATCAGAGACTCCCTGTAGCTTTCAGACTCTTCGGCCCACTCCATAGTAGCTGCTCTAAAAGGTGAGGGTGCCCCTTCCAGTTCCAGGCTGTGATTGGTCACAGAGGACAGATCACCTCATGCACTTTTGGAGCCAGGAGCCAGAATCCTCCCAAGGAAAAGATGGACTGAACCCCCACAAGGCCCCACAGCGCCCCGTCCTCTCTGCTTACAAGATGTAAACCTTGATACTGCCACCTTGAATTTTCAGAGAGTGGATTCCTTTGATTGGAATCACTCTGGGCAATGGTGATTAGATTCCATTAACTGTCAGAATCAATTGAACAGTGAGCTTTCCTTCCTGAAGGGAAAGGCCAGGTTCCAGCACTTGGCTGACTGCAGCACCCTGGAGGAATTAATTGAAGGGAGGCCTGAAATTAGAAATCATCACTTTTGTTGTTGTGGTCGTTGTTGTTTTTAAACAGGGTCCTGCTCTATATTCCAGGCTGGCCCCTGAACTATGTAATCCAGGCTGGCCTCCAACTGTCGGCAGTCTTCCTGCCTGAGCCTCCCAAGTGCTGGGATTACAGGCGTGCGCCACCACGCCCAGCTCACACATCATCACTTTTTTAAAAGACATTTAGGGATCCCTCCCAAGCATGGCAGGAGAAAGGCAGAATAGGACTAGGGAGCAAGGAGTTGGGAGGAAGAACTGGAATCTTCTACCTCTTCCCTGACACCACTCATGGACAGCCAGATATTTGCGGGGGGGAGGGGGGGGTTGGTGCTGGGGATCCAACTCAGGACCTTGGGCTTGCTAGGCAAGTGCTCTACCACTGAGCTAAAGCCCCAACCCCGTTAAACCAGATTTGTGCCACTCCAAAAACATGCTCAGAAATCAGCAAGGGGTGGGCGTGGTAGCACAAGCCTGTAATTCCAGCATTTGGGAGGCTGAGGCAGGGGGATCACTCTGAGTTCAAGGCCAGTTTGAACTACACAGCAAAGCCTGGTCTCAAAAAACAAAATGAAACAAAGAAACAAATAGACAAAAAAATAAAAAGAAAAGTCAGCAAGGAAACTTGCCGAATCTGGGGTCTTCTCTGCCTTTCACTCCTGCGTCGAAAGCCCTGGCAGGAAGAAAGGCTCTGTCATGGTCGCTTTCTCAGCACTGGGGTGGACTGTGGCCCAACTTCCCAGGTTTCCTGAGGTTAGTGGCAATGACCCAGATACCTTTGGTGCCATAGTAAACCACCTCAGCCACAGGGATGCTGATGTGCAATTATCGCATGGGTTTATGTAAATTTAATCTAAAACAGAAGATTTCAACGAAGGTGGTTTTATCAAACGTCATAGCTGGAGAGCCAGAGTTTGAGTCTGAGCCATCTGTTTCCGAGTGGCTTGACTCTTTCCCACAGCCAAGTCCCTCGCCTGGACTCTGCAATTCGTCCCATCCCACCAACGCCAGGCCATCCTGGGGCATGGGAGATGAGAAGGTCACAGTCAAAGCCTAAAACGGAAGTGTCATTGTGTCCGCACTCTCCACTCCTAAGCTTTTGCTGTCACTGTGAAAAGACCATATCCCAGGCCGTCCACTCATCCTGGAGATGAGCGCTGCGTGGACCAGATCCTGCCCACCCACACCTGGTGTGGTCTCACTGAATACAACCAGGATCAGTCAGCCCCTGGTGACCCAGACAGTACACAGGAAGTGAATGTGAGTCGATGTTTTGGAGGGCGGGGGTTTTGCTCCACAGCATAACCGTGACACAGCTAAATGAGTGTGCATTGTAGTGGGGGCTGTCCTCAACTTTAGGGGCTTTCTCTGTGTGTCAATTCACTGTGGGAGTGGGGACTTCAAAGGGATTTAGGTGGCTTCCAAGAGCTCTCAGAACGCTTTGCTCTCGGGCATTGTGCAGGCATCGCACGTTAATTAAATTATATGGCAGAAACACCACAATGTCAAGGTCAGATACTACAGTCTCAAAGCCTAACATTAGGCATAGTATTTTGCAGCATGGAGCAAAGTATGCCTTGAAACAAACTCCAAATTCCTTTCTCTTTCCCCAGGCTTCTTTTTCCTCTGGCTCTTTTTTGAAACAGGGTCTCACTATGTAGCCCAGACTAGGCTCAAATTCGCAGTGATCTTCCTGCCTCAGCCTACAGAGTGCTGGGATTACAGGTGTGTGCAACCACGCCTGGTTTTGCCTCTGGCTCTTAAAACATCTGACACTTCCTATGGAGGCACCTCTCTGGACAACTCTAGGGGTGGCACAAAGCTCTCTCTGGCTTGCCTGACAATGGGAGGTTCCTGGGGCCACACCTGCTCGCTCTACTCGGTTTGCCCTCGGACTTTGAGACCTTGAGCCTTCCTGAGCCTAGGCTCACCCTGAGGAAGAACATTCTTCCTGGGTCTGTGTGTAAAGCAGGTGCTTGTTCCATCTTCTAAAATGGTTCTGTGCAGGGCTGTAACTATCCAGGCCAGCAAATGGGGCAGGGGTGGCACACGCCTATAAGCCCAGCACTCAGGAGGGCTGAGGCAGGAGGACCTCCAAGAGTTCAAGGTCAACCTGGGCTACATAGTGAGTTCAAGGCCAGCCTGAACTAACAGCAAGACCTTGCCCTTAAAAACCCAGAAGAAAAAAGGGGGGAGGGTCCCTCCAGATGTATGTATGCATGTGTTTGCTTAGTTATTCTTCTGCAGTGCTGGGGATGGAGCCTCCAGTAGGTCAAGCATGCACTCTACTGCTGAGCTATATCCCTAGCCCTTTCAAATGTTTTAGGTAAGCAAGGCTAAGGCTTGGGGTGTAGCTTAGTGGTACAGTGGCTGACGAACATGCACAATGCCCTGGGTTTGAGTCCCCAGCACCACACATAACATGGCTAGGCTGGGTGTGGTGGTGCACACCTGTAATCTGAGGCAGGAGGATCCAAATTTGAGCCCAGTTTAGACAGGAGGATTCAAATTTAACAGGACTTTATCTCAAAATAAAAAATAATTTAGCTCAGCGGTTAAAGTGCTTGCCTTGCAAGCACAAGGACCCGAGTTCGATCCCCAGCACCAAAAAAACAAACAAACAAAAAAAAAAATAAAAATAAAAATAAAAAGGGTTGGGAATGTAGCTCAGCGCCAAGACCCTGGGTTCAGTCTCCAGTACTGTGAAGATAACGAGGTTACTAAATAACTTAATAAAGAAATAAACAGCTTGGCTAGAAACTCCAATTGTGTGGAAACTGTGCCCTGAAGACCCCACAGCCACTAAGTGCGATCACTCCAGCAAGGTTGATACCAGACATGTCTACGCTTCCAGTCTCCCCAGCTCTTGGTGTGCACTTTCTGTGTGCCGTGTACCATTGCAGCCGCTTCCCGAGTCCTAACTGATTTTACCCTCCCGACATTACGAGAGGGACTGGGCAGAGGTCCCACAGCTTGCTGCTGGCGGAGCAGGTCTGGCGCCCCGGTGACCACCCCACAGGAGGCGCAGACAAGGTGCTGGCATTGAGCAAAAGGGTGACCACCAAGCCAGGGGCATATTTGCCAGGGCAAGGTATTCCTAAGGGACATTTTAACATAAAATTGGGCTCATCTGGATCTTCGAAGGGGTTTTGAATTCATTCCAAAGGTGGGCGTGTCAAATAAACATAGCACTTATGAAAATCGGCTTTTGAATATGGGTGTTCATTGTACCATTCTTTCAACTTTACTGTGGGTTTGGACTTTTCTAAAATAAATTTTAAAAAAAAATTTTTTTAAAGACTCAGTCTTAATAGACTATTTTGGGAAGGGTAAGAGAGATACTGGGAGCAGTGGTTGCTGCAGAAACAAACTGAATGAGAAATGGAGAGAGGCTTAATTTCTCCCCCAGCACTTTGTGACACCCTTAGGATTTTTAGCTGGGTGTGGTCGCCCTGCAGTCACAACTACTCAGGAGGCTGAGGTAGGAGGATTGCTTGAGCCCAGGAGTTCAAGGCTAGCCTGGGCAACGTGGGCTGTTTCAAAGTATACACCTGCATGCACACGCACCCCCACCTCCCAGGAGAAAAAAGTCTCTCTCTCTCTCTCTCCCTCTCTCTCTCTCCCTCCCTCTCTCTCTCAATCTCTCTCTCTCTCTCCTCTCCACACTATACTCCCTAAGGAGAAACCTGAATCCTGCTAACCTGGGGTCTCCCCCAGCCTCCCCTAAAAGCTGTCAGCACAGTGCAAGACAGACAGGAGGGTCCTGAGTGAAAGCTTGTCAATAGAATGAGCCACGCTCGCCATCTGTGAAGAACTATAGGACCCAATACTCCCCACCATTTATGGGGGTCGGGCATGGATGTCACACACCAAGTGAACAGGGTTTCCCAGCATTGACACATACAGAATGCAATCACATTTTTATGGTGCACTAGAATGAACAATTACTGGGTGTGGTGGCACACCTGTAATCCCAGCACTTGGGAGGCTGAGGCAGGAGGATCACCATGAGTTTGAGCTCAGCCTGGGCTACATACAGAGCTCAAGACCAGTCTGAACTACATAGTGAGACTCTGTCTTCACAAAAAACCAAACCAAAACAAAAAAAGGATGAATAATGACCCCGTGCTTACAATGTCTAATATGGCTGCTCAAGGCCTCAAATTACCAGGCACAGAACTGGGCATTCTCAGGTACACCAGGCCACATAAAGCACCTAGAGGATCCCCCTTGTGGCCCCCTGGCAGCCCACTCACTCTCCAGCAGCTGAAAGTTAAGGGCTTTGAAGGCCACTCGCTGGCTCTGGGAACTGCCACCTGAACTTGAACAGGAGGGGCTGGCCTGAGAGGGCTGCCCAGGGCAGCCAGCCTTCCTGGGGTTGAGCTAGCCGGGGCATGTGCTCAGGTTTGAGGGACAACGGGGCCTGAGCGGTGGGCTGGAGAGGGCACGCCGCCAGCTCCAGCTGGCACCAAGCCAGGAAGTCTGACTGAACTTGGGCCAGCCCTGTTGGCCCACAGACTCTGTAAGCCGAACTGCTGGGCTCCTCGGCCCCTTTGTTTTCACTTCCCCACAGCTCTCCCTTAGTGTTTAGGAATGTGCTTTGAAGGCTCCAGCGTGTTTCGCCTCTGCTCAGAGAAACCGAGAGCAGAGGCTGGGCCCAGGCCAGACGGCTGGAGGGAGGGCACCTGTGATCACACCGAGAGCGCCTTGTGGGGCAGGTGGGATCCGGGGGGTGCAGGGGCTCGAGGCAGCCCCACTTCTCTGTGGGGAGAGCCACTGGCTCACAGTGCTAAACCAAGGAGATTCTCGAGTTTGTTTTGTTCGGGGAGGCAGTATTCCCTCACCAGCTCCCCCAGAGAGCCCGCGTTCGTCCAGGAGCTTTTGGGGATAAGCTACACTCTTCTGTTTGTCCACGGCAAGGGAGAACCACAGTGCATGTTCCGGCTAGAAAAGCTGCCTCCTCCATTTGCATCAGAATGATCTTTCTGGCCTGCCTTGGGAAAGGAAGTTGGGCACTCCGAGGAAGAGGAAGTGAAGGGCTCTGGCCCAGATGGCCTCACCCACTATCCTGGGAGAACCACCTCCAAGGCCCAGTCCCGTGGGCTTGGCTGGAGTGAAGGCAGAGAGGTCACTTGCGGCAGGCTGCCTACTGGCCTCATCGTCCTCCTGTAAACCCTGCCGGTCCAAGTGGAACCCTGGCTGAGTGTGAGGTGCACACCTGTGATCCTAGCTACTTGGGAGGCTGAGGCAGGAGGATTGCAAAAGTTCTAGTCCAACCTGAGCAGCTGACCTAGACCGTGTCTCAAAAGAAAATAAAAGCTGGGTGTGGTGGTGCTCGCCTGTAATCCCAGTGCTCGGGAGGCTGAGGCAGGAGGATTTCTGTAAATTTGAGGCCATCCTGGGCTACACAGAGTGAGTTCAAGGCCAGCCTGAACAACAGTGAAACCCTGTCTCAAAAAAACAAAACAAAATAAAACAAATAGAAAAACAGAAAAAAAAAAAAACAAAATAAAATAGCCTGGGGTGGTAACTCAGTGGTATAGCTTCCTTTGGTTCCATCCAATAAGGGGGGGAAAAAAGTGGGAGTGGTTGGCTTTCTCCTCCCTGTCCCCTATCCACTCACCCACTGTCCTTTATGACCTTTCTTATCAGGTACATAAAAGAACCAAATGCTCCCTGCTTGGTCCTTTGAGGCCTCCTAGCGCCCCACCCCCCACCATGCTTAGTATTGTCCTTTGCACAGTGCAAGTGCTTAATAAATGCTAAATGACTGAAACACCACACTTCTACTTCTTCAGTGAGCAAGAGCAGCACCCTGGCACTTTCTCTAACTAGACGTCACTACTAAGTTGCTTTCCTCACCTGCCTCTGTTTGCTTAAGCTCGGAGCTCAGGGCATTGGTTTGTTTCTTTTTTTTTTTACGTAGTGCTGGGGCTGGAACCAAGTGCTCTGCTACTGATCCACATCCATATCCCTTTTCATTTTTTTTTTTTATTTTGAGCTAAACTGCCCAGGCTGACCTTGAACTTGAGATCCTCCTGCCTCAGCCTCCCATGTAGCTGGAATTATGGGTGTGCACCATGGCAACTGGCTCTGGTTTCACTTTTATGACTAATATGTCACCTTGAGTTAAGAGTTTTCACCTTATGAACCATTTTCCTCCACTCGGTTAAACGGGGTTCAGTCAAAGCCCCAGTGGCTCTTCTAGGAGATCCGCACACACTCACATTTGCTGGCTGTCACTTTACCACCAGGCCAGGTCATTTGGAGCCTGCCTGGGCCCAGGTCTTCAGCACACAAGTTTCCCCTGCTCCTCCACTGTCTGTTTAGCTCCACAACACACACTTAGTCCTTCGGCTCTTGACACATCTGTTCCTCTCTGTCCCCACGGCCATTTATACAGCTCCAGCTCCTGGACAGGACACATCTGTGGCACATGAGCAATAACTCCAGCACCACAAGGGCACCTGGTCATTTTTCTGCAGCCAGCATTGTCTGCAGCTAGGGTAGCACTCCATCCTGCCTGGTGTGACACAAACCTTGCCTGGATAGGGGTGGGCTCTGGGGTCCCCCCTTTTCATTTCCCCTTGGTTTCAGCACCGGCCTTAATGTGCACTCCGTGGCCCCGCCAGGGTAAACAAAGTGCGATCCATCTATCAGAGGGATCCCTTCTCCCGGATCTTGGATCTCAGAAGTCGCTTTCTCTCCCTGGGTAATGACTGCCTTTTCCTCCCTGCTTCCTCTCAGCCCACGACATACATTTAGTGCATGTTATCTTGGTTAGAGTTTAATTAGGCACCAATGCACCCAGGGGCAAAACACAAGGACCCCTCTCGGGTTGAGCAAATGGGGCCCAGCCTGACACAGGAGCCCGCAGCCCGCCTCCCTTGGCTGGTAAGTGACGGCTGCCAGCAGGTAGAGGACACTGTCCATTCTCAGCTAATGATTGCCTTAGGCGCCAAGTGATGGAAAATCCAGGCGGGCTGGTGAGCTGCAGGGCGCAGCTAGGGACAATTGTATGGACCAGTTTAACAGGGTAGTGGCAGTGGCGGTGGGGAGGGAGGGCAGAAGGAATGCTGTGCACTCTCCTGTGTGTGTGTGTGTGTGTGTGTATGTGTTTGTGTGTGTGTGTGTGTGTGTGAGAAAGAGAGAGATGCCTGGTCTCCTTTCCGCAGCCTCCCTACCACCTTTCCCTCACTCTTGCTCTTGCTTTCCAGTTTCTCTTCTGCTTCTAGCCCACACGAGTTGAAATTGGAAAGGTCTTTGAATTCATTTATTTGTTTTAATAAAGGCAGCATTTTTAAGCAGCATATTTGCAGCAATTGAGCGTTAAACGAAACGCCAAGCCAGCTAAATATGTTAGGGGGAAATGAAAAGTCAGTTTACAAGAAACATATAATTAATGCGTTCTTTGACTTTCCCTAAGCCTTTGTCTGGTCTGGGACAAGACAGAAGAACCATAATCAGCTTTAATAAAATGAAAGATTGTATTGAGGCAAAAGAGGAACAAAAAAGTTTGGAGCAGGAAACAAAGGCCAAAGAGAGGATGCTTGAGTTGTAATAAATATATTAAAAAATAAATCTTTTGTTTTCTTCTGTTTAGTCAACAGCCATGTTCTCCCTGCCCAGTAGGAAGGCTTCAGAGGCTGGCACTTGTCCTGTACCTGTTAACACGGACAGGAGCTGAGCCCAGAGCAGGCAGGGAGGCGGCACAAGGTGCCCGCAGGAGATGCATGAGAGTTTCAGGAGGCTGATGAATCCAAGCTAATGGAAATTGCTATTGCACAACACAGGCATCTTCACGTGGCCTGTCTTCCAATAAATCGCTCCCCTCCTCACCCCTTGGAGAAAGTGAAATAAGACATTAGCCTTTCAATAATCTCATATGGTGATGATCAATCAAACCTAGAGAAGGCCAATGCATAGAAATTGTATCTGCTGCATTGGGCGGCTGGACCCAGGGAGCTGAAAGGAACACGGTGCTGGGGCCTTTGATGTGTAAAGTTGCCCCAAAATGACAAATGCCAAAAACACTGCCTGAACACATGGGGTCTTTTCAGAGGGAGAGGGGTGCTCCACAGAGGCCTGTGTTAGGTGGATCATTGTAGGGACCTGCGGAAAGCCAAAAGCACGTGTGTAGGCCACATCAAAGCTATTTATTTCTATTATCTGTTGGCTATTTTAAGTTGGCGTTGCCATCTTTCTTATTGGTTTTATCACCGATGTAGTTTATTTAATGAATTAACTTTTAATGGACCTTCTACTTTATTCTTCAGAGTTGGCTTCTAAGACTTGGGCCTTTTTAGCCAGACCCCCATTTAGCCTTCGTGATTAGCTTGCTTTTGAGGACCCCCCACCCCCACCCCACCCCACCCCATCCCAGTCCTGGAGGTGAAGAGCTCAACCTCTGTTAACTCCTTGCCTGCTGGGGTCTTTTTTCTGTAGCTACTAATCACCTCCCTTTGATCACTGCCAAGTTCGCAGGTTGAAAGAAGGAGAAAGGACCTCTTGACCAGTCTAGCTAGCTTTCCACATGAGCCTGAAAATGTCGACAAATTTGAAACATCTGCCGGGCTGCCTTGGTCTGATTGCTAAAATATGCCGACCTCAAGCCCCCTCCCCCCCCGCCCCTTTTAATCTGTTTCATATTCACAAATTAAGCATTTAGTCTGGGTAATAAATCAGGGCGGTTTACGAGGCTCACACGAGACAAACAAGCGAGAAGGGCGCAACACAAGCCCCCTGGAAGCGGAGTGCACAGAGCTGCCAAGACCAGGCAGCTCCACGCGCTTGAACGCGGAGAGCAACCTTGGCGCGCCCCGACACGCCGCCGGCACCCCCACTTTAACCGGTCCCGGAGCGGGCAGGGTGGAGAGTCCTGAGGAGCAGCCCTGGCTGGGGCCCACACCCCTCTAACCTTCCGCGAGAACTCGCAGCGTCCGGCCCGCCCCGGCTTCGGGCACCTCGGCGCCCCCGCCCCTCCAAGGAGCCGCCGCTGGCTAAGGAGACAACCTAACCCTGCACACACCCTGCGGAGGGCCCATTAGGCTTCTCCCTGCAGAGAAGGCTGGATCCCCTCCCCCACTTCTCCCATCCGGCTGGGCTCAGCCCTAAAGATCCCAGGCGCAAACTCACCCGAGAAGCAAAGCTCCCCTCCACGTCCACGTGTGACCTCCTCTAAACCCGGGCGCTACCCTCCCCGAGCCCCAGTCTCTCCGCTGCCTCCTGCCAGGTTTCGGTCCCAGCAGCCACAAGGTTACTTTCAGATTCAGGAGCGAGCTGGGAGGTGGGGTGCAAGTTTAGAGGGTATCAAAGCTTACGAGGGACTTCGGCGGGAGAGCAAAGGCACAAACGGCCCAGGACCCCCAGATGCAGAAACCCCAGCCCAGGCTTTAGTGATCACCCAAACTCAGGGGGCTCCAATCTGTTCGTTTCCCGCCCTCGGCTGTGCATCCGCGAGAATCGGACCTTGATCAGAAGTCTCGAGCCTGTCCCAGCCCAGGACATTGAGGGAGATCTGGAAGGGGAGGGTGACTGTGGGGTTACCCCGACTGGGCCTCTATGTCCCTGCTATGCTCAAGTTCCCTATCGACGGGGGTGCTCCATGCTATCGTGGGACGCGGCGGCGTGGGAAATCTGGAAGCTTGAACATGCAGTCCACCCCGGACCTAGGGAGAGGCATAGGAACAATTTCCCAACCCGCAACACAGTCCACACGTCGCCCTTCCTCTTCCCCTAGCACACATTCCGACTGCGAAAGCCATTACTGCCGGCGCGCGAGAGACTTTTTAAATATTTACAGCCCGCTCTCCGCACGGTAGCCTGATCCATCTTGTGGGCGCGGAGGCGGGGCACGGGGCTCCGCTCAGGCGAAGGCGCGGATCCCGGGCGGGGGACGTTAGCCGTCTCCCCCTGCGGCCTCGGGGTCCGCCCGGAGCCCCCACCTCGCCCCCCTCTCCGCGGGGAGGGGACCCGAGACTGCGCGCGGCGCGCCCCGGGCCCTGCCAGGGCCTGAGCGGGCGGGGGACAGCGTCCGGGAGGAGGGAGGGCCGGGAGGCTGATTTAAAGGTTCTCACCGGGAAGCGAGCGAGGCACAGACCTGAGAGCCGCCGCGCAGTGAAATCCGAGGAGCTCTCTTGGCGAGGAGGGGCTGTCAGAGGCCATTTATCTCTCGCCAGAGTGGAGGCTCGGCTCCCACACCGCCCGCGAGTAACAATGGCAGCGAGCAGCAGCTCTGCACGCGCTTCGGTGCATGAATGGATTGCGGAAGATGCCTGCCCTCCGCTCCGCTCCGCTCCGCCGGCTCTCCGCGCGCCCCCTCCCCGCCCGCCGTCCCCGCCCTCGCGGCCCGTGAGGGCTCCTCGACTCTCGGGGTTCCGAAGTTGGGCCCCGCGGCGTGGTCCCTCTCCCCTACGCCCCCGACACCCCTCCCCTTCCCGCGCCGCCGTTCCCAGGGCCTTGGCACCTCGCCATCGAGTGTCATTAGGGGCTGAAACTTGACACTAGCCTTCTCGGCCTCCCGACGCAGACACCCCCGCCAGCCCTCTCCCCTCGCCCCTCACGGCAAGTTTACTTTCAAGGAGTTGGACCGTGTTTCCGCCGCCAAGGCCGCCGGCCTGCAGGGCCCGGATGGAAGGGCTCGGAAGGGTATCTTCACCTGTCCTGTGGCCTAGTGTCTCAGGCCACCGCTGGCCCTCGGCCCGAGCGCCTCCCTTGCGGCGAATCCAGCCGAGAGCCCCGCGTTTGGCACATGCACATGCACTCTGGGCAACCCCACCGCAGCCCACATGCCCTGCCAACTTTCGGGTCAGCGGCAGAACCGTGTGTCCAAATTCTTCCCTAGAGTTGGGAGAGGGCTGCGGCCCACGAGGTCAGCCACAGAAGCCTCCTCCCCTCAGGAAGCCCCAGAGTTGCCCCCTCCAGTTTTGGCCTAGCGCTGAGAGCAGCAGGGAAAGTGGTGAGATACATTCCCGAGCCCTCTTGGGCTTGCTTCGGTGGCCCTAAACCAGAACCTCCGGGAAATTTTCGTCACTGAGGGGGTCACTGAGCCCGGATGTGTCAGCCGAGGGAAGGAGAGCCCATAAAGCGAACACTCTCAGCGACCTATGGCGATGCCAGTTAGCCCCACAGAGAGAGACCGAGGGGAGCCCAGGTTACGGGAAGACGGCCACACGTGCGCAAAGACGCATGCACTCCGGGAGGCAGAGCGCAACCTGTCGACCTAGGAGACCAGTGAGGACAGGGAGAAGCTGGCAGCGAGACAGAGCGGGAGGAGAGAGCCAGGGAGGCTCAGCCGCAGACCCGGAAATATTGGCGGCAGCAGCAGCAGCCGCCCCAGCCCGGACGCGGAGGCGTGCGCAGCCAGGCCCTGCCTCCCTTGCCCCGTTCGTGCGCCTAGGGCCGTGGACACGAACTCGCTCACTTGGCGGGGCCTGCTGCCAGGGCCGGTCTCTGTCGTGCCTGCGTGGGCCAGGCGTGTCCGTTGGGGCCTTCCCAGCAGATAGCTGGGGCCCTAGGGCTTTCTTCACAGGTCTGGCCCTTCTGGTCTCCTTGCTTCCCTGAGCCCGGGACAAAGGTGGTGCAATTAAGGGGTGGGAGCGTGGCCATCAGAAAGCCAGGGTCTCCACTCCCACTCCCGGGGCCTCAGGCAAGTGTGTATCTGACTTGGTGGCTCTGGAAGGCCACCGCCTTCCACTCGTCTTCCTTTTGGGCTTCCCAATGGCAATACAGTAGGGTGCTGCCTCTGCCCTGATCTCGTAGCAATCAAGAATTAATTCGAGAAGAGCCCCCTACACTCAGGTTCTCGAAGACCCCTCCCAGCCCACCCCAACACAGGGCCCATCAGAGCCCCACCCTCAGATCCGCTCTGCCGCTCGCTCTGCAGCCCTTGGCCAGCCACCCTTCCTCCTCCAGTGAAGCCCAGCGTTTCCCCACTGCTGTTCACTTTGCACACAGTCGCTACACACACATATACACAACACAGCCATTCTTGCCCTTCCTGTCTCCCTGCTGGGAATCCTCCAAACCAGACTGCTCAGCCTCAGTGCAGCTTGGTGGAAGGGCAGGGCACCTGGGAGGCCAAGCAGAGGGGACCAAAGGAGTGGAGGCAAGGCCCTTCATGGGGAAAGGGCTCCCGTCTGAGAAAGCAGGCGGCCAGAGACCCAGCCTGCAGGAGAGGAGGAGCATAAAGGGAAGGCCAGCACTAATCCCTCGGCCTGCCTATGTGGGGTCCGACAGTTGACAAAAGCCTTTTCCCTGAATATTATCTCATGTGCGCCAGCCTTGGCTGGCTGTGGGGCAGGCAGGGCAGATAGCATTACCCCCATCGCAGAGGACAGAAACAGGACCAGAGAGGCTGAGGGAGGTCGGTATTAAGGCCACACAGCCAAGCTGGGGAGGCTGCCCAAAGCCTGGGATTTCTGGCCCTAAGTCCACTTTCCTGCTCAGTAGTCCTGTGTATGTCTGTCTAGGTTTGTATCTGTGCACAGGGAAGGGGGACTGCCGGACAGGAATGGACAGTCCAGTTAGGGAAGTCCAGGAAGGAAGGACACAGCCCCACGCCTCTTCCTCTGCCCAGGCCTCACATAAGGCTTCCTGTTCTTTCCATGGCAGCCAGGGGCTGCCCCCCATTCTGCACGCGCCTGCAGGGGTGGGGGTCTGAGGGTCTCCCTTTCAGCAGTGGCTGATCCCGAGGCCTTGGGTCTTCCTTGGGAGGCCTTGCTCTACTCAGCCTTCCTTGGAGTCTCTGCCTGTCGTCCCCACCCCCCAGCCTTGGCTGCAGGATGCCTTGCGTCCAACTGTGGTTTCCGGGCAATAAAACAACTATTAAAGTCTCAGGCACGGCTGGTGATTTGCATCACATCCTCTCGTGCATGGATTCAATATTTAATACACAATATTGAATACGGATATTAAAAATCAATAGCTGGGGACCCCTGGGGAGGCAGCACAGTGCGATCCTACTTCGGGAACACAACCAGCTCCTCTAAAGAGACAGGAACGGCAAGTTCAGCCAAGCTGAGCCCGGCGCCTGGGAAGTAGGGAGTAGTACATGCATCTCTGCTTCCTGATACGCTTAACGGCACCATTCTTACATGAACTAAAGGGAAGCCAAGGAATGGAATGCCCTTGGGCTGCACTAGTTGCCAGATTGGGAGGGTGGGTAGGAAGGTAAAATTTATTTCCAAGCAGGCAACCAGCCAGGTGTACGGAGTTACTTTTTTTTTTTTTTTTTTTGGGTTGCCATTTGCACTTGGGTTGGTTAAGGTCTGAGCCTTGCACACAAGCACTCAACTCTTCCCACAACTATGGCTCCTTCCCTGGGCCTCACAACATCCATCACCGAAGGCCCCATGGGGTGCCCTTGGCATAAGCTTTCAGGGACATGGAGCAGGAATCCCAGTGGCTCAGGATACTCTTTGCTCGGTAAAAGAAATGTGAATACCTGAGTTGCAGGGTCTTCAGAGGAACACTCAGCCTTCTGGACAAGAACCTTAGGCCTGGGGCTGGTGGGGGGGTGCCAAAGGAAAGGGGGTGAGGAGGTTAGGAGATGGAAGTAATCCTGCTCCAGAGCCAGAATTCGGATTGTCTGTTAAACAGCCAGGAGATGAGCAAGCTCCTGGGATACATAATTATCTTTTCAGGCCTGAAAAGGAACACAAATTACTCTCTTCTTTATCAAAATAAAGAAATATAGTTTACCCTAAACAGAATAAGGTTCTTGCAGCCTGATGGGGTAGGAGTGAAGGAGAATAGACATCTTTCAGGAGTCTTTTCCTTTTCTTTTTCTGCCACAGAAAGAGAAACTGTCAATGGGAGACGCATGTAGGTTATCTGATTGGAAGAACTGGAGCACCTGAGATGTCAAAACAATAGGTGAGCTCGATCTACTGAGGTGCCACCCCAGACACCAAATTATGATATTTTTATAGACCTCCTTTCTATGATAGCTTAAATCAACACAGATTGAGTGAAAACTCTTCTTCTGGTTATCAATAGATTAGAAAGACATCTCGGAGTATTCATATGGGTAAAAATTAGAAGTAAAGGAGAGAGGTGTTTGGAAATGACAATCAGTAAGCCTATGGCCTCTACTCTGTTCCTTGACAGTTGTCAGCTTGTCAATGGGAGCAAGGCAATAGGCACCCTTTTCAGAACTGACACATGCAAAGCAGTCACTTTGGCTGCTGCAGATGCCCTGGTGGTGGTTCCTATGCTCAGCCTCCTGGGCATTTGCCTGGCAGTATTTACCGGCTTCTGGACTGGGGGTGAGGCCGCTTTTACAACATCGGGCCCTGGGCCCATGAAACCCAGTAGCCAAAGTTTTTGCACAGCCAAAAGGTGTCCTCAGTCTATTAAACTGCTTCGTTCCCTGAGTCACCACAGGCCAAGATCCTGCAGCTCCTCGCAGACCTGAGACTTTCAGACCGGACAGTTTGCCTCTAGCACAAACGGGAGGGTAGGTAGACCACCGCCGCCGGCAGGGAGGAGGCAAACCACCACCCTCCAGCTTGGGGGAGCTGCTGCACCTCCAGAGCCCGCTAAGGGTGCCACACCTCCCCAGAGTCACCTGGTACTTAACCAAGAGGGAAAGCAACCTTGTAGCATTTGGGTGGGCTTGGCCCAATAAGCAGGAGAGCTTGGCTGCAGGAGAGATCTATGCACCAAGTCCCAAATGCCCATGAGTGGGCAGGGAAGGGCGACAGGGCAGGAGGGAGGGGGTATCTTCTGGCTTCCCGCCATCCCATCCTTTTGTAATGTTTTCCTGGAAAGAACTGAAGTCTCTAGCAGAGTCGTTCTTGGAGCCCCTCTGGACTGTCAGCACCTTGGTATATGACAGAGAGGACCAGGGCTTTCCATTGGGAGGAACCCCGGATAGGACCAGGAGCCTGGGATCCTGGCTCAGAGCCTCACACCTCCAATGAGACGCTACCTGCTCACCCACTCACACCCTGCAAGAACACCCCCCCCCCCAACTGCTGGGGTGAAGTCGGAGCCTGAGGCCAGGGTCAGCAGAGGGACTGTCCCCACCACCAACAAGTTGCCGGCCGAGATAACAGCTGTGGGAGGGGGAGGGGAGCCGCAGGCAGCCACGACTGAACGGTTGCGATCTAGAAAATTCAACAAGAGGCCGCCGCGGTGGCGGCGGCTCCAATTAGCTGAACCAACTGGGAAGGCAGAGAGCGAGGCGGCGGCCCTGCAGATCGTGCCCGGGACGAGCAGGCGGGCGGAGGCGCGGGGCCTCGGAGCTGCCCGAGCGGGCCTCCCCCGGCCCCTCCCGCGGGCTCTCGGAGCGCGCCTGGTGTTTACACACTGTCCTTCCGACACGGGATCAAGTTGCAGGCCGCGCTGGAAGCGCCGGGGCCGGCCTCAGGCCGGGGAGAGGGGAAGAGCTGGAGCGGGCTCTGAGGCAGCGCCGCGCCGATGAGAAGGCCCGGCGCGCGTGGGCACAGCTAGCTCAGCGCTCTCCCCGCGGCCAGGTGGAGAGAAGTCCACCAGGCAAGGTGGGAGGAGCTGGCGGGGTTGCGGAGCACTATCCAGGGGGAGAAGCACCTCTGAGTCGCGAGAGTGAGGTCCTGCGCTCCCCGGGGTTGGCGAACTCACCCCTGGCAGGGGACGGGCGGTCTGCTCGGAACCCGGGCGCGAGGACTGCCACCAGCGTCCCCAGTGAGCTCTGCACCCCTCCCCCGGCCCCTTTGATGCTACCCTAGCCAGGTCATTGTTGGGGGCAAAGAGTGTGTGGCTGGAGGAGCAACTCCAGGCTGAAGATCCCGAGCTTCCCCGCGCGCCCTGCCACACCGCTGCAGAGGCCTCCGGGCCCTGTGCCGAGGGCTCGCCGCTGCGCGCCTCCTCTGAGCTGGCAGCCCGCGGGGGCCCCACGCTGTCAAGCGGCGGCGATGAGCTTCCAGCAGCACAGGCACACTGTAAACAGCCGCGTGCGCGCCCTCCCCAGGGCTGGGAACCTCACCCAAACACCCAGTTTCCCCTGGTTCCCGGGTCAGGCTTCTGGGGCCGAGCCCGCGGAAAGACAGCCCCCACTCCACCCCACCCCACCCCAAGTCCACCTGGGCCCTGAAGCCAGTGTTCGGAACCTGCCGGGGTGCGGAGTGCTTCGGAAAGAGGAGAGACTCGGTGCCTGCCCCCTCCCCACTGAATGTCTGCTTTGTTCCGGAAAACAAGGGAAGCATTAGGCTGCTGCCCCCGGGGAAACACAAAACTTCTTTTTGAATCTCGGGAAGGGAGGCTGACTGTGTTACGGAGCTCCGGAGACATACCGAGAAAGGGCAAAGCCGAAGAGGGCGGGAAGAGACAGGGAGACTTCCGAGAGAGGCCGACGGACAAAGTGGGGGGAAAGACGCTCAGGGTGACCGGGCAGAGACTCGGGAACCCAACTCGGCGCGAAGGTGCTGTGCGAGTTCCAGCGAGCAGCCGGCCCAGCCAAGTGGCGCCTGCCCAGCCGGCGGCCGTGCCAGCTTCCTGCCCTGCCCAGGACCGCGGAGCAGTCGGGGACGCCGCCGCAGGCTGGCCCGGAATCGCAGGACGACAGCGTGGGGGAAGGGGGCCCGAGGCAGCAAGTAAACCCCAACTAGAGCTGTCTGCATACACCGCCCCCTCCTACTCCAGTGGGCCGGGACTTGGAGTCTATGGGGCGTCGGCTCTGAGCTTTCAACCTGGGGGGGGGGGAGCAAAAGCTCAGGGAGTTCACCGGCGCGGAGGACGGGGAGAGCAGTCTGAGATGTCTTTGGTCTCATTTGATGACCGCCTGTCCCATGGGCTCCCACCCTGGCTTTGTCGAGCCGAGGGTGCCAGATCAGTGCTCCTTGGCCGGCTTGAGCAGGCAAGGGGACAGCCAAAGCAAATTTGCGATCGCTCCCCCTACTGCCACCCATCACTTAGCCCTCCCTGTACCCAAGGAAGGGGAGGGCACATAGCCTGTCTTCCATCCCCCACGGGGCGCTCCCCTCTGCCTCGGAAACTCAGACTTCGAGCGAGGGTTTTCCCCCTTTCTCCAGGGCTCGCTGGGTTTCTAACTTCCTCTAAACCTCCCTCCACGCTCCGAAAAGCCCCGAGGAGAGGAGCCGAGAGGAAGCGCGCCGCTAGTGTGAGAAATGAAGACCATGTGTGAGGATGGCGGCATCAGAGTGCAGCCGCGGGGGAAGAGGGTGGCGAAGGCCTCCGCGCGGCCCGCGGCTCCGAGTCGCAGCAGCCAGCACCTCGGTTCGGCGTTGGGGACGCGGAGCCGCAGCGAGAGGCAGTAGAGAGGCTAGGCTGGCCTCGTGGCGGGCGGCGAGGAGGGGGTGCGGGAGCTGCCGCTCCGTGGGGGGCGGGGGCGGGGACGCAGCCCCGGCTTCCTAGGCCGCAGCTGCGACCGAGGGCGCAAGAGCAGATCGTGCTCGGCGGCGGTGGCGGCGGCGGCAGCTCTGGCCCCGCCGCGCTCGCAGCTGAGAATCAACAAAGGGAGGCAGCGGGCGAGCGGGGGAGGGGCGCCGCCGAGCGTTCGCTGGCTGCTGTGGAATAATAAAAAATAATTAATAATGATAATAAGAGAAAAATCCCCCGGCTTTCATGGCTCTGGGTTTCCGTGTGGCTGCGGCGGGAAGCGCGCTGTCCTTGAGGCGGCCTCTTTCGCCGGGCCTGCTCGCCCCTCCCCCTTCCTCGCCCCCTCCCCTCCCCGGGAACGGGGAAGAGAAAGGTCTGCAGCTGACAAATATTATCCATTCTCCCCATCGATCGCGGAGTGTACAGATGTGAGCGCTTGATGTGCCCGCGGAGCGGCGGATCCTCCCTGCTCGCTCGCTCTCGCCCAGGCTCCGCTCGCCGCCCCCTCCTCCCCCTTTGTTCTCCTCCCCTTTCCCTCTCTTTAAATAGATTTCAGGGCGCTGCCTGTTGGAGAGCAGCTGGCGATCTCTCCCGAGAGAGGGAGCGAGCGCAGCCCGAGGTGCCCTGTCACCAGCCTCCCTCCCCCACCTCGCCTTCCCGTTATGAGCCCCCCCTCCAGTTTCTAAAACCGAAAACACCGGGAACACCCTCGTCCACTACACCGCGAGTCTGTCCAAGCCTTTGGATCCCTTTCGCTGTCCCCGTGCTGTTCCTTGAGTCTGTGTCTGTCTGTGCCGGGAAGGGAGGGGGCACGGGGCCGTGGCAGAAGAGCCGAGGGTGGGGATCTTTCCCCGGCAGCACAAGGAAAGCAGCTCGGGTCGCGCTAAAAGGGTACAGTTTACGCATTAGGGAAAGTCGGCGGAGGCGGCCCTTTTATTCCTCTTTTGCAGATGGGAGATTAAGCGGGCAGCGCCTGGCCTCAAAGGGCCCGGCCGCTCGGCAAAGGGTTAACCCGTTGGCCGGTAATCGCGGACACGCATACACACGTTCACACACACACACTCGCGAGCGCGCCCTCCTCGCTGGCCCGGTCGCCCGCCACGGGCTGCAGTGCACGGGGAGCTGGGGGGAGCGGGGGGGGGCGTCCGGGGGGAGGGGCGGGTTTAACCAGGCCGCTCGACTGAGCCGGGGCCACCTCGCCGTCTGTCACTTAAATGATTGTCCTCCGCTCCGCTCAGTGCGGTCAGTACGGGCTGTTAACAGGCAGTTGCAATCAGTTTCCGAAAGGTCAGCCAAGGTCCTCCGGCTCTCGCAGACGGAAGGCATTACGAAACCGCTTTTGTATCTGCAGGCACTTTAGAAAAAGAAGCGAGGAAGGGCGCACCGCAGCGCGGCGGCCGCTGCTAGCCCCGGGAGAGGGTCGGGGGCCGCGGGGGAGGGGTCTGCAACCCAGCGGCCAGGGCCGAGCGGTGCGGAAATCACTGGCGGAGTGACCGAGACCCTTCAGGTTTCGATGGGGAAGCAGGCAAGGGGTGGGGGGGAGCGGGCGGCAAGAGCAGGAGGAAGTGGGAGAGGCGTCCTGGTTCCCCTCCTCTCCCGGCCTACGGCCCACACCAGGACCCGCACCGGGGCGCGGCCTTGGGCGCAGGGGAGACCTCACTCCTCCCAGACCCTCCAAACTCAGGGAAGTGTGGCGGAGGGTGGTTGCGGAGGGGAGAACCTCTCAGAGCGAGCGAGTCCCTGAGTGGTGTCTGAAGACCCTGCCGCTGCCGCCGCCGCCGCCGCTAGAAGTCGTCCATCAGCAACCAGTCCAACCTGCCAGTGATAATGTGCGATCAACACCAAATCACCCCCGCCAGGCGCGATCCATCATCGCAGCGCGCCGCGGGCCCGCGTGAGGCTGACTCGCGGCTGGAGGTGGGGGGCGCAGCGCAGGAGGCAGTCGCCCCGCACCCGGGGACGCTCGGCGCACCTCGCTGCCCCTCCCGGAGGCCTGCATCCTGGCATTCAGAACTCTCCAAGTTTCCCAGCTGCGGAGCGCAAACCCGGTGGCTCGAAGTTCCGGGCGCAGGTCACATAGAAGCCCTCGCGTCCTCCGCGCCCAGTTACCCTGGTCACACCCTGGGAAGCTATCTCTTCCTTGGAGCGGTCCTGCCCGTCCCCTCCCCCTCCTCCGAGAAAGCATAGCTGGCTGGAAATTAATATTTAATATCGCGAAATTGATTAAAGGGCTGGAAGCTGGCGATGGGGTAGGGGGAAGGGTAGGGGCTCCAAGCGTAATTAAAGATCTGAGAGTCGTGGCCGCTTCTGGTCTGTCCCGGCAGCACGTGGCCTTTGTGAAGCGGAGGCGGGTCGGGTGGGGCTGAGTCCTGCAGGCGGCCGGACTACGGCCCGCGAAGCACAGGTTCTGGCCTGCGGGGGTGGGGGTGGGGGAATCAGCGGAGGGGGGCTATCCGGAAAGTGGTAACCTCTGCGCACCTGGGGCTGCGTGCAGTCCACCCCTCCCTCGCCTGCCATTATCTCGGGCCCATCTTGGCTACTGGAGCTCGAGGGTCGAGTGCTGCAGCTTCTCGCTGCTTGTTTGGCGGAGTCGCGCCTTCACTGCCCAGGAGGCCCTTGACCTCTAGCGCATTCCGCCCTGTGGCTCCAAGACCCCTAGCGCGGCTTCACTCTGGGCCCCGCTCGCAGGCCATTCCCCTGGGCCCTGATACTGGTCTTCGCGGCCTCTCTCGCCGCACTTTGGGAAGGGGGAGGTCCACGTTTGTCCTGCAAGTTGGGGCTCCTGAGGCGGAGGCCGCCAGGGGCTCCTGCCAGTTCTCTCACGTCCAGGCCCCACCCCAGGTCGCTCAAACCCGGGACAGCTTAACTCGTTCAGCTGCGCTGCAGATGGGGTCCGCCGTTTGAGGCGGCTGTCTCCTGGGAGTCGTCACCGAATCAGCTCGGCCAGCCGCCTGTCGTGCCGTTTAAGGTTACTGCCTACTCGGGAGGGGCATCGGGGCTGGAGGGACCATAGTGGAGGAAGGTGCAGCTGAGATGCCCAGGCTGCCACCTGAGTTGGTGCTAGGAGAGGAATTAGGTGGGCGCGAGGTCAGCGGTAGCCCTTTGGTGCTGGCTGCAGTTCAGAAATCGGAGGGTTGGCTCAGTGAAGGGATGACCCCAACTCACTAATGTCTGGCTCCAAAGGGCTGTTTTGAACTTTTTTTTGGGGGGGGGTTGTAGGTTATTTCTTTTTTTGGAGAAAGCACTGTGTCTGAAAAGTACTAAGTGTGTGGGGGGTGAGAGGCACACCAGCATTTTTGGCCCCACTCAGCTGGGGGACCTGGAGGGTCCATCAGGCAGCGGGCTTACTGCGGGGAAGGCCAGGACCACAGAGGATTAGGCTTAGCCTTGGGTTTATTACTGTACTGGAACTAAGTGCTGGGGGCTCCCTAAACCGGAGCAAGAGAGAGGGGTTCCAGAAGGAAGAGAAGCTGCTTCCAGGGTGGGTGGAGGAAGTGCTTTCCATAAGAATAACAAGCCGGTGCAAATGTTATGCAGAAGGACTTTATTTTGCCAAAACAAAACCCAAAAGTTCACATTCAATCTTTCATGCTGAGCTGATATGCAACATGCAAACTTTAGATGGAACCTTGAACCTGTGGGAGGTGTCAGCGCACAGTTTACAAAGGTAATGGGGAGGCTTTTCTGGGTACTTCTCTGTTCCTACCATTGTGATTCTACCTGCATCAGCTTGGGGGGGGGGTGGTTCCTGACCTCCCAACCTGAGCCTGGCGGGAGATCACTCAGAATGCACCGCATTCATCAATGCCATTTCTGGTAAATTGGACCTAAGGTTTCAGAGTGTCCTAAGAGGAAGGCAGCCTACACAGTTCGCATACCGATGTCAGAGCCAATGCCAGGGCCCGCACGCATTCTGTAGCCTTTACGAGATAATACTATGGATTTCACAACCAGACATACCAGATTTTTCCGGGACATTCCTGACTCCAAGAGCGCTGGGCCTTGAGTCTTAAAAGGGCATGCCGCTCTCCCTGCCGTCATTGGTATTGTGCAAGTGTGCGCCTTAAGTGTCCCAAGCCTGGAGGAAATGGCTTAGGTGTGAGGCATGGACCAGCTGTCCCGTCTGGTCTTCTGTCCACCATGTCTAGCCCAGAAGCCATCCCTGAAGTCCTTATCCTAGCCAGGGCCGGTCCCTACCTCCTGCTGACAGGAGTCTTGGGGATGCTGGTGATAAAACATCCCTTGAGGGCCTGTCCAGGTAGGGCGCTGGGCAGGGCGCCTGTCTAGGGAGGAGGCAGGACTGGGCCCTCCGAGTCGCGGTGGGCCAAGGACTAGCGGCCTCCCGCCTGAGGACACCGCGCGCACTGCCTCGCTGGGGGCCGCTGCCGCTGTCCCCCGGGCGCGGGCGGCTGCGCGCTGGCCGCCATTTTGACCGGGCGGCGCGGGTGGCGCTGTCCCCGGCGGTGGGGCCGCCGGCCGCACGGGCGTTCCCGGGCTGGTGGGGGTCGCGCGGGGCGCCGCGCCCGCTCCTTTCGGAGCCCCTCGGCCCCGCGGTCACTCTGACCCCTGGTCGGGGACAGCAGAGCAGCCATCCCTGGAGAAAGCGCGGCCTGCAGCCGTCTTTCCCCGGATCGCTAGAGCGGATTTTAGTTCCGAGAAACGACCTCTTGTTCTCAAACTCCTGCGATGGTCAACATGTTGCCGCCTCTGGGAACACAGCGCCTGGTCCGCGCACCCCGAACCTGGGCTGCTGTTCCCAACTGCAACTTTCAGAGACAGCTCCGGGGGTGCGGCGGCCAGGCCTGCTGCACAGTCCCCACCACGCAAGGCTTCCCCAGGCGCGCTCTCTCAGGGCAAGAAAGGATCTGCAAGTTCCCGCGGACTGAGGGCTCTGGATGGGAGAGGGCCTAACTTTATTTGTCCACGTTTGTGAATTTAATACGCATTTATGGAGAGCTTCCTAAGGCCAAGGCACTGTGTTAGGTAGGACCTAGTGGAATCCAAAAGTGAATCTTAAAAAAGGCACCTCTGCACCTCAAGCAATTTACATTCTAAGTGAAAAAGCAGATTTGCAAATAACTAAACAAACGCAAATTAAAAGTAACACGAGATGAACGTAAATAAAAGGCATGAATACTGCACTAAATAGCCTGGGCAAGGGTCAATTATTTTAAGAATAACCTTTATTTCTAAAAACGTAGACTCGCTTCTGGGAAAGAAGGGGGGGACAAAAATTTACTAACACTGGATAGTTCCAAGGTTCCAGGGAGTAACAGTCATTACTTCTGAGAGGCTGCTGTGTAGGAAAAATGGTGAGAGTTTATTTAAACTAAGCAAATACCACGAATCAGAAACTGGATTCATTTCTCAGCCCCTGACCCTAGCTGGGTGGGGAGGATGCGATTTCCACTTAAACACGACGCCCCGTTCGAAATCAGTAAAATTCCCACCACATTTCAGAAAATGAAAAATTTTAGAAAATAAACTATAAAAATTAGGCAATGGGCTGGGGATTTAGCTCAGGGGTTAGAGTGCTTGCCTAGCAAGTGCACGGCCCTGAGTTCGATCCCCAGCACCAAAAACAAAACAAAACAAAACAAAACAAAACAAAACAAAAATTAGGCAAAATCGCTGGGGATTTAGCTCAGTGGTTAGAGTACCTGCCTAGCAAGCACAAGGCCCTGAGTTCGATCCCCAGCACCAAAAAAAAAAAAAAAAAAAAAAAAAAAAAAAAAAAAAAAAAAAAAAAAAAAAAAAAAAAAAAAAAAATTAGGCAAATAAAAAGGAGCCAATTATTAAGTCCAGGAAAAACAAATCTCAAAAGAAAGAGATGTAATCAGCGATACTTGTCTCAGCAATGAATGATATATATGGTTACAAAATAAAAAGTGGCTATGAATTTAGTATATGTGCTGCCAAAGTGAACACAGAGCTATGAATTTAATAAAGATTATGATCTAGCACTGGTGAGGACAGGGAAGAAGTACGAACAGACTTAAAATCCTCTTCTACCACCCTAAGAGGTCCACAGATAATAGGTGGCATGGATTACTTAAGAGAAGGCCACGTCTATGTATTATTATAAATATGTCTTTCTAAAAAAATATAAATCAATTTTTTAAAGTTAAAAAGCGCACACATAAACCATGTACTTAGGAGGCTGAGGCAGGAGGATTGCTAAGAGTTCAAGACCAACCTGGGCTACATGACCCTGTGTCAAACACCACCCCTCTCAACACACACACACACACACACACACACACACACACACACCCATGGGTACTTAGAAAAGTAAAACTGAGAATTCCTGGTTACCATGATGTAACTGATGTTCTTGCAAAACACCCAACTCAAGCTGCCCAAAGTCATGGGAAAATCTGCCCAAAGTGTGGGAAGAAACAAGGAGGCAGGGTGCAGGTGTGGCCCTGTAGCCTAGCACTTGCTTAGTTTGTCTGAGGCCCTGGCTTTAATCCCCAGTATGGCAAAATAAAAACAAACAAAAAGCATCGGGGAGAGACATGAATGGCCTGTATGTTCCAGGTTACAAAGTTATAAGTCACCCGAGTTTGTCCTTCTCAGGAGACAGGCCACTTATGGCTTTATTGTGGAAATACATTTCAAAGTTTATTTATTCATTTATTTTTGGTTTTTTGAGACAGGACCACTATGTAGGTCAGGTTGGCCTTGAACTCTTGATCCTCCTGCCTCAGCCTTCTGAGTGCTGGGATTACAGGTATGTGCCACCAAGTTCAGTTTCAAAGTACTTTAAAAAGGGGGGGGGCTGGAGATTTAGCTCAGTGGTTAGAGTGCTTGCCTTGCAAACACGAGGTCCTGAGTTCAATTCCCAGGATCAAAAAAACAAAACAAATAAAAATTTCCATCTGGGTGCAGTGGTGCATGCCTATGAGCCAGCATTCAGGAGGCTGAGGCAGGAGGATAGAGGCCAGTTTGTGCCTACAGGGAGATCTTATCTGAAAAAATAAACTGAGCCTTAGGCTGGTCCACTGTGTTCCCAGAATGCCCTTTGACCTCTCTCCTGCCCCGAGTCACCTTCTCTGTTCTTGATCAAAGGAAGAATCGGTTTCTCCTTTGCCCTGAGAATAGTGGAGCTGCCACTTGCCTGCTTTGGTGACTTTGTGAGAATTAGAGAAAGGTGCTCCTGGCCTGAATTCCAGCCTTCACTCTGTCTTGGCTGGGGACCTCTGTGCAGTATACAAACTGCACAGCCTGATGTTATAACCCTGCCAAAGAAGCCAACTTATTCCAGAGGCTACCTGAAGCACTGCTTAGTCAGAACTGGCCTGCAAGCATCCTCCTGACTCTGGGTTTCTTTGGTTTCCAGCACAGGAGGTGGCCCAACAGATCCAAGACACCTGAGTGGAGGCTGGGATGACCCAGGGACATAGTGGGACATCCAGCTGAGGGCAGGAAAGGGGCAGGTGTGTGAGTCACCCAGGAGTTCTCCACTACTCTGGGACATCAATTTGCATTGAGATCTCAAACAGGAGCACTATGCCCCCAACTGCCTTGCTGAAAATGAAACTCTTCATGAAGGAAGAGGAGGACAGCCCATAAGGCACACGTGCCTTTTGGATGTTCCAAAACGGGAAAATGATCCAATTTCAGAGTTAGGGAAGGTGTGTCATGTTAGGAGGCCAAGGAAAATAATAACCACCAATTCCAAAGCCAAACAAAATCGTGTTTTTCCACCACGTTTCTATCTCTGTCTCCTGGTTGAGCCGCAATGAAATAGCAGATCAAATAGCAGATCAAAGGCAGAGGCAAATACAATTATGTTGCCTGTGAAACCCCTAGCATGAAATTAGAAGTCAAACTCTCCATTCAGGGGTTAGAGAGAAGGATAATGGGAACCTGGGGCCCTGAGATGTACCCAGCCCCTTTCAGTCACAACACTATCTGTGCTGGACATTTCAAACCACACCTGGGGGCAGGGCATGAACAATAAGCATCTTTTTTTTTCTTTTTCCCACTTACTTTAGGAAATGCATTGATTACACTCCTAGCTTTGTACCATATAAATATATCTGTATATATCTGTAAATATATACAGCAAGAGTAACAGTAATGTGGCCTGGAACAATAGACATCCGTATACCACAGACTGTCCCCTAAGCGGCAGGTGGATGATGGTGGCAGACAGACCTCTCATCTTGTCTACCACCCACTTCCCTTTCAATGCAGATGAACCCAAGCCCCATCTAATTCTACCACTCAATTCTTCCTCACTCCTTCCCTCACTTGACAAGCTCACAGAGACAGCTGCCCTTTAATATTTTCTATTTTTCATAAAATCCATATTTGCCTTATAGCTCTATTTCTTTCACCCTGGCCTAATTTTAGCTCTCTGCTCCCCCCCATATACTGTATGGGGCCCCGTGAGGTGTAAGTGCCCATTATAACATAGACTATTCTGTTTAGAGCCACTAGTAATTAAGCTTAGCTCTCAAGAGCACCCAGCATGGCTTTTTTTTTTTTTTAATTCCCCAATGGCCACAAGTTCTTTGACGCTCCTCCCAAATGAGAGGTAGGGTCCATGGCCCTTCCCCTAGAACCTGGGTAAGCTTGTGAACACAGCCAGTGACTATAGCACAAGTGACACCCCATGACTTCGAGGTGGGTCAGAAAAGGCAAGGGCATCTGCAGTCTTTACCAAAATGCTTGTATTTGGTGCCCCGAGCTCTGCTCCATTACTTACCAACCTACTACCCGTAAGCTGCCACCATGCGAGGAAACCCAGGCCACAGGGAGAGTTGTGTGCATGCCATGGGACACAGCTGAAGGCCCAGCTAAGTGCCAGACATGTGGGTGAACACCCTCAGGATGACTTCAGCCCCCAGCTGTTGAGTCTTTGTATCAAATTCCAGGCCCAGGGAATTCAATTGCTTCTGAGCCCCTTTGCATTTGACATGCTGCCGGAGAAATCGGGGTGGAGGGGTTGGTGTTTCTGTTTTGTTTTGTGTTCCGTACCAGGGATCCAACTGAGGGGCACTCTACCACTGAGCTATATCCCCAATCTTTCTTACTTTTTATTTTGAGACAGGATCTTGCTAAATTGCCTACACTGCCCTTGAACTTGCAATCCTCCTACCTCAGCCTCCCCTGTAGCTGAGATTATAGGCATGGGTCACTGTGCCTGGATAAGATCAGTTTTAGAGCATGTTGCTAAATCCATAAAGGAAGGTGAACTGGATGAAAAACAAAAGGATTAAAAGAAACAAAAAAATAAAAAGAAAAGGATTTCGGACCTTGTGGTGCACATCTGTGATCCTGGCACTTGGGAGGCTGAGGCAGGAGGATCACCTCAAATTCAAGGCCAGCCTGGGGATCTATAGTGAGTTCAAGGCCAGTCTGAATTAAATAGTAAGACACTGTTTTAAAACAAAACAAACCAAAAAATCCAAGAAACTCAAAAGTATTGCTGGGGGCATAGCTCAGCAGTAGAGCACTTGCCTACTATGTACAAGGTCAACGCTGCACAAAAGAAACAAAACAAAAACAAAAAACAAATTTGCTAGGGTATGGTGGGGCACACCTGCACTCCCAGCACTCTGGGAGCCTGAGGCTTGAGGAGAGCGAGTAGAGCACAGCCTGGGCAATGTAGAGACACCTTCTGTCAAAATAGAAAGGAAGGGGCTGGGATCTAGCTCAAGTGGTAGAGCGCTTGCCTAGCAAGAACAAGGCCCTGAGTTCGATCCCCAGCAGCCCCCACAAAATAAGAAAGAAAGAAAGAGAGAGAGAAAGGAAGAAAGAAAGAAAGAAAGAAAGAGGCTGGGGATGTAGCTCAGTGGGGGAATGTAGCTCAGTGGGGGGGGTAGTAGGGTCTTGGGTCAGTCCTCATGGGAGGGGGTAAAAAATGTGAAGGGCAGGACATTTGGGATCATAACTCATATCTCTTACCTTTGATAAAACAACGTCTTGTTCTTGATGAAATGCTGTAGGAGACTGACCTGCTTCTTCCTCAGATGAGATCTCACAGTCTACTTAAAGGACTCTACCTGTTGTTCCTTTCTGCCCTACATTGGTGGCACAAGGGAGCTGATTCACTAGGCAGGAAACAGGATCAAACGCTTCCACCAGCTACTTCTGTTCTCCCATCTACTCTCTTCATTCCTGTATTCCTGGCCCTTTTTTGTTTTGTTTTGTTTTCTTTGTTTTCTTCTGGTGCTGGGGATGAAACTCAGGGCCCAGTGTGCACTGGGCAAGTGCCCTGCTGCTGAGCTGCATCGGCAGCCCTCCTAGCCTCCCCCAGGCCCCGGACTGGGCAGGGATAGGAGATGGCAGGCGTGTCGGCTTACTTTATTTTCTTCCCAGTTCCCCTTACAGGTCCCACGTCTTTTCATTCCCAGACCCCATCGGCGCAACTGTGTCACACATGAGTTTCCATCCACACAGCGAGGCCTCAACACAGGTGGCCTTTGTCCCTGCCCTTCCCTCCTTCCCTGAGGCAGACGCTCACCAGTCTCTGTGTCCAGGCAGCCCACTGACCCTCACACCGATCTTGGGGAAGACCTGAGGAGGGGATTGTGGGGAGCCCCATTCCTACCCGCCCCAAAACAAGCAGGGCAGCCAGGGAGCAGGAGAAAAAAAAGAACACAAGCCAGGTGTGGTGGCACCAGCTACTCAGGAAGCCTGGGGATGAGTGCCCCTTGAGCCTAGGAGTTCCAGACCAACCTGGACCACACAGAAAGGCTCTGTCTCATCAAGGACAAACAAGGGCTGGGGAGAGCGCCCACCTAGTATGCACTCAGTCTTGGGCTCCATCCCCAGCATCGCAAGCATATCAGGGAGAAAAACTGGCCAGATTATGGGGTGAGGGGTGAGGGTGGGGAAGGGGACGAAAGGAGGGGAGCTACTGAAAAGGCCAGAACAGGAAGAGCACTAAAGAGAAGCAGGCAGTCCAAATGCCATCCCAGACCCCATCTGGACTTGCCAAAGATAAAACCCAAAGCCTGGCATGGTGGCTTATGCCTGTGATCCCAGCACCCAGAAGGCTGAGATAGGAGGATCGGCGTGAGTTCGAGGCCGGCCTGGGCTATGTGAATCTAAGGCCAGCTGG